>JARLTB010000188.1:6980000-7177500 GCA_030141615.1 Unio pictorum
AAGTTGTGTTACAGCTAGTTTGGTTGTTAGATGTATGTATCTGCACATTGTATATTCGGGCTACTAAGCAAAACATATCGATAATAATCTGCATTATTAATAGCATTTTTGCAGGTTCATATTACGTTCTCCTTGCTTTTATTGTTATATAGTGTACTGTATGTAATTTAATCACAAACTATGTTCATAACGTTTTTGTATTTACAAAACATTAACTGAATGAAATCTCTTCTGAAGAGTAAATAATTCGGGCTACTAAGCAAAACATATCGAAAAGAATCTGCAATATTAATAGCAATTTTGCAGGTTCATATTTTAAGAATTTTATGGATTGTATATCGCATGCTCCTAGTTTTTTTATGTAGTTACAAATATTGTTAGGATTTACTCTTGGGATCTGTGTGTTCATGGACCCCAATGATTTGTACACCATTTATATACGGTAGAAATCTGAACCCACCCCCATCCCATCCCACCCCACCCCAACCCCCACCCTCGAATGTTAGACATTTTTATGTATACATGAATACAAGATGTTATATGAGTCTACACTAAATTTGACAATTTAGTTTGCACCAGGTAGTATAGTACTAATACGGTGACAGCTTTTGTCAAAGTTTGTTTGCTGACAATGCGATTTAATAGTTATTTTTATAAAGTCACCATTTGTAATTTGATCTCACTGTGTTGCATTGATCAGGATAATGCGTCTGAAAGACGGGGTTTATTGTATTAAAACACGAATCACGTGGTGTAAGATAATTAATTAGTTGCTCTATTCAATGTACGCTTTTAATCACATAATTTAGCCTTTAGGATCTTCTCAAAGCAGATCGAACAGAAAAAGTATTTGTCATATATGACAATATTAACCCAGCTTTGGATGTCATAGTCTGTTCGGTTATGTGTGAAGCTTTTGATAGATAACCTGTGTACATACACTTCGGCGGGCAGGGTCGTTTTACTTGCTTAGGTGCTTGAATGTGAAGGTAGGGATATTTTTGTTTTATTTATCATGTGTCAGTTTATTTCCAATTAAATGATAAGTGTGATTGAGTGTGTGTGTGTGTGTGCATGTGTCAGTGTGCGTGCGAGTGCGAGTATGTTTTGTTTAGGAATTTAACATAGCATTGTTATTAAACATTCATTCGCATAGCTACGATGTCTGTAGTGTAACAGATTTATATCGATGTCCAGCATGGGGCCATCATCATGTAGACACGTAGCATGATGTTCCACCCAATCCTATCAATAACCTCTTAATGCCGAGCACCTAGCGAGGCAGGTGTTATTACCATTTCTGAAGTTTTTGGTATGACTCAGCCGGAGTTCGAACCCACGATCTCCTGTACATGAAGCGGAAGCTGTAACCACAATGCTCCGGAACTATTTAGTTATTAGAGAGACATATATACATAACAGCAGAGAGGAAGGGCTTAAAATATGTCGTGTATAGTTTCTGGTTGCCTTCAATTTGGCAATTGGAAATATACACTATTTTGTAATGATTTAGAGTGAGGACCATTTGGATGGTTTTGGAAAGTTAACCCTCAGCATTTCTAATTGCAATAAGGGACACAAAATTCAGCTTTCATTGTGATGAGGCCAGTATTTGAGGAACAGGCTATCGTTAACATTTTTTAAAAAAAATAGTTGATGCTGTTTACCCATTAATGATGCTACTACTACTGCTACTATTAATGTTGCAGTTGTCATACAAATAAAATTCATGATATAACCAGATATGCATGTCCTCGTATTGCAAAGAAAGAGGTTATGATCTTAGACGCTATCAACATAGATATTACTATTACTACTGCTACTATTACTAATACTACTAGTACTAACACAGCAATCATTGGCCTCAATCAGTTTACAACTACTAATAATAATACTTCTCCTGCACCTGCTGAAAGTATGCACTTTAGCTTAATCAACCCAGATATTTTGAAATGTTGCCTTGTACCTTCTAACATACAGTTTTTTTCCACAACGGCTACTGCTACATGTACTATTACCTCAGCTACTAAAGAGGTATTAGCAGTTTGGTAAAAAGGTATCCGATAAAACTAAACCTACATAAGCACTTACCAGATAAACTAAATATACATATGTATTATACGGAGAAGAACACATATCCGTTAGTAACTGCACTCTCTTCCACCAAGAAATATGATGGTCGCCTTTTATAGCCTAACACGTGGTAAAACGCGTTAACCCACCTACCGCAGCAAATGAAAAGAAAAGAAAATGATGTTCTTTACTATGGTAATACATTTTGTGTAAATTAATCTATATGAGAGAGAGAGAGAGAGAGAGAGAGAGAGAGAGAGAGAGAGAGAGAATCACCATTTATGTGAGTAAACATAGTAGCATGAAAGTTTGTGGAATAACTAATTATGTTTATATAGAACATGATAGAGATTGAAAATGATACGATTTGCACTTATTGTACATACTGGATCGCTATTGTCTCATACTACGGCAAATATCAATTTCCTTTAGTGTGTCCACTACTCGAAGACAAATAGATCGGTCAAACTCGGGAGTATTTAAAAATGATACGATTTGCACTTATTGCAGATTTGGCTATCCCAGCGTGTATGACAAAATACAATCAAACATTTAATTTCATGTGGTTTCATGTATCATCATTCAAGATATTTTCTCTGCTATCTACTTGCAATATCTATACATAATATATTAAACAAAATACAAAGAAAAATGTATTCAATGTACAAGGATAGCACCAATAAGGACACTTGTATTGGTCTGGTTTCCATTAACGATTTCTGTCAATATTTATATTTGGAGTCGAACATATCCGTAGAGATGAAATTTAAAGTATGGACGAATGCCACCCGTTCAGAATGTCATGACAGGGTCAAAATGTGAACGTAAGATTTAATCCCATATATCAATACATCCTTTATCATAATCCCCATATATTTTTCTTCTATTTGTTAGAATTGGCTAAACGAACGTTTTCTTAAGTTGGATATTTTTAGAATAGGTACCAAAGAAGAATCTTGCAATATAAAATTTTCTAAGTCGGGGTTTAGGTATTGAAAGATTGTGATGAAACATACGCACCCACGTAGCTAGGTAAAATCATAACAAAGTACCACGCACGCACGCACGCACGCACGCACGCACACACACACACACACACACACACACACACACACACACACACACACACACATACATACATACATACATACATACATACATACATACATACATACATACATACATACATACATACATACATACATACATACATACATACATACATACATACATACATAGATACATACATACATACATAGATACATAGATACATACATACATACATACATACATACATACATACATACATACATACATACATACATACATACAGACATACATACATACATACATACATACATACATACATACATACATACATACATACATACATACATACATACATACATACATACATACATACATACATACATACATACAAACCTACCTACCTACCTAAATAAATACCTACCTAATAACCTACCTACCTACCCACAATCCTACATACCTAACTATATTTCTACCTACCTTCCTACATACATACCTCATGACCTACCTGACAAACTATATATCTCCAGACATGCATACCGACATACATGCATTCATATATACATCAATACATACCTATCAATCTGTATACTTGCATTGATATATCCATACATGCATACATTCATGCATGCATACATACAAACATACATACATAAACATACGCAACCCCACGAGACACAAACACACATACATAGATACATAATACTAACATACGGACAGACAGACATATATACATACATACATACATACATACATACATACATACATACATACATACATACATACATACATACATACATACATACATACATACATACATACATACATAGCTACATACATACATACATACATACATACATACATACATACATACATACATACATACATACATACATACATACATACATACATACATACATACATACATACATACATACATACATACATACATACATACATACATACATACATACATACATACATACATACATACATACATACATACATACATACGTACATAAATACATACATACATACATACATACATACATACATACATACATACATACATACATACATACATACATACATACATACATACATACATACATACATACATACATACATACATACATACATACATACATACATACATACATACATACATACATACATACATACATACATACATACATACATACATACATACATACATACATACATACATACATACATACATGCATACATACATACATACATTACTACCTACCTACCTCCCAGGCTACCTACTTACAATCCAATCTGCGTAACTATATTGCTACCTATCTACTAACCAACATACCTCCCTACCTACCTAACAACCTATATATCTGCAGACATTCATACCTACATACATGCATACATACATACATACATACATACATACATACATACATACATACATACATACATACATACATACATACATACATACATACATACATACATACATACTTACATACTTACATACATACATACATACATACATACATACATACATACATACATACATACATACATACATACATACATACATACATACATACATACATACATACATACATACATACATACATACCTTTAACGCTATGTAACTTGATAAATAGCTAGATAGTAACGATACTCATAAGTTGTGTTACAGCTAGTTTGGTTGTTAGATGTATGTATCTGCACATTGTATATTCGGGCTACTAAGCAAAACATATCGATAATAATCTGCATTATTAATAGCATTTTTGCAGGTTCATATTACGTTCTCCTTGCTTTTATTGTTATATAGTGTACTGTATGTAATTTAATCACAAACTATGTTCATAACGTTTTTGTATTTACAAAACATTAACTGAATGAAATCTCTTCTGAAGAGTAAATAATTCGGGCTACTAAGCAAAACATATCGAAAAGAATCTGCAATATTAATAGCAATTTTGCAGGTTCATATTTTAAGAATTTTATGGATTGTATATCGCATGCTCCTAGTTTTTTTTATGTAGTTACAAATATTGTTAGGATTTACTCTTGGGATCTGTGTGTTCATGGACCCCAATGATTTGTACACCATTTATATACGGTAGAAATCTGAACCCACCCCCATCCCATCCCACCCCACCCCAACCCCCACCCTCGAATGTTAGACATTTTTATGTATACATGAATACAAGATGTTATATGAGTCTACACTAAATTTGACAATTTAGTTTGCACCAGGTAGTATAGTACTAATACGGTGACAGCTTTTGTCAAAGTTTGTTTGCTGACAATGCGATTTAATAGTTATTTTTATAAAGTCACCATTTGTAATTTGATCTCACTGTGTTGCATTGATCAGGATAATGCGTCTGAAAGACGGGGTTTATTGTATTAAAACACGAATCACGTGGTGTAAGATAATTAATTAGTTGCTCTATTCAATGTACGCTTTTAATCACATAATTTAGCCTTTAGGATCTTCTCAAAGCAGATCGAACAGAAAAAGTATTTGTCATATATGACAATATTAACCCAGCTTTGGATGTCATAGTCTGTTCGGTTATGTGTGAAGCTTTTGATAGATAACCTGTGTACATACACTTCGGCGGGCAGGGTCGTTTTACTTGCTTAGGTGCTTGAATGTGAAGGTAGGGATATTTTTGTTTTATTTATCATGTGTCAGTTTATTTCCAATTAAATGATAAGTGTGATTGAGTGTGTGTGTGTGTGCATGTGTCAGTGTGCGTGCGAGTGCGAGTATGTTTTGTTTAGGAATTTAACATAGCATTGTTATTAAACATTCATTCGCATAGCTACGATGTCTGTAGTGTAACAGATTTATATCGATGTCCAGCATGGGGCCATCATCATGTAGACACGTAGCATGATGTTCCACCCAATCCTATCAATAACCTCTTAATGCCGAGCACCTAGCGAGGCAGGTGTTATTACCATTTCTGAAGTTTTTGGTATGACTCAGCCGGAGTTCGAACCCACGATCTCCTGTACATGAAGCGGAAGCTGTAACCACAATGCTCCGGAACTATTTAGTTATTAGAGAGACATATATACATAACAGCAGAGAGGAAGGGCTTAAAATATGTCGTGTATAGTTTCTGGTTGCCTTCAATTTGGCAATTGGAAATATACACTATTTTGTAATGATTTAGAGTGAGGACCATTTGGATGGTTTTGGAAAGTTAACCCTCAGCATTTCTAATTGCAATAAGGGACACAAAATTCAGCTTTCATTGTGATGAGGCCAGTATTTGAGGAACAGGCTATCGTTAACATTTTTTAAAAAAAATAGTTGATGCTGTTTACCCATTAATGATGCTACTACTACTGCTACTATTAATGTTGCAGTTGTCATACAAATAAAATTCATGATATAACCAGATATGCATGTCCTCGTATTGCAAAGAAAGAGGTTATGATCTTAGACGCTATCAACATAGATATTACTATTACTACTGCTACTATTACTAATACTACTAGTACTAACACAGCAATCATTGGCCTCAATCAGTTTACAACTACTAATAATAATACTTCTCCTGCACCTGCTGAAAGTATGCACTTTAGCTTAATCAACCCAGATATTTTGAAATGTTGCCTTGTACCTTCTAACATACAGTTTTTTTCCACAACGGCTACTGCTACATGTACTATTACCTCAGCTACTAAAGAGGTATTAGCAGTTTGGTAAAAAGGTATCCGATAAAACTAAACCTACATAAGCACTTACCAGATAAACTAAATATACATATGTATTATACGGAGAAGAACACATATCCGTTAGTAACTGCACTCTCTTCCACCAAGAAATATGATGGTCGCCTTTTATAGCCTAACACGTGGTAAAACGCGTTAACCCACCTACCGCAGCAAATGAAAAGAAAAGAAAATGATGTTCTTTACTATGGTAATACATTTTGTGTAAATTAATCTATATGAGAGAGAGAGAGAGAGAGAGAGAGAGAGAGAGAGAGAGAGAGAGAGAGAGAGAGAGAGAATCACCATTTATGTGAGTAAACATAGTAGCATGAAAGTTTGTGGAATAACTAATTATGTTTATATAGAACATGATAGAGATTGAAAATGATACGATTTGCACTTATTGTACATACTGGATCGCTATTGTCTCATACTACGGCAAATATCAATTTCCTTTAGTGTGTCCACTACTCGAAGACAAATAGATCGGTCAAACTCGGGAGTATTTAAAAATGATACGATTTGCACTTATTGCAGATTTGGCTATCCCAGCGTGTATGACAAAATACAATCAAACATTTAATTTCATGTGGTTTCATGTATCATCATTCAAGATATTTTCTCTGCTATCTACTTGCAATATCTATACATAATATATTAAACAAAATACAAAGAAAAATGTATTCAATGTACAAGGATAGCACCAATAAGGACACTTGTATTGGTCTGGTTTCCATTAACGATTTCTGTCAATATTTATATTTGGAGTCGAACATATCCGTAGAGATGAAATTTAAAGTATGGACGAATGCCACCCGTTCAGAATGTCATGACAGGGTCAAAATGTGAACGTAAGATTTAATCCCATATATCAATACATCCTTTATCATAATCCCCATATATTTTTCTTCTATTTGTTAGAATTGGCTAAACGAACGTTTTCTTAAGTTGGATATTTTTAGAATAGGTACCAAAGAAGAATCTTGCAATATAAAATTTTCTAAGTCGGGGTTTAGGTATTGAAAGATTGTGATGAAACATACGCACCCACGTAGCTAGGTAAAATCATAACAAAGTACCACGCACGCACGCACGCACGCACGCACGCACACACACACACACACACACACACACACACACACACACACATACATACATACATACATACATACATACATACATACATACATACATACATACATACATACATACATACATACATACATACATACATACGTTTAACGCTATGCAACTAGATAAGTAGCTAGATAGGGAGGACATTCATAACTTGTGTTACAGGTAGGTAGGTGGGTAGATGTATGTATGTGCACATTGGATATTTGGGATCCTACGCAAAAGTTACCGATGGGCCTCTGCAATGTAGCTATGATATCTGGGCCACTAAGCAAAAATTACCGATTGGGTTCTGCGATATAAAAAGCTAGGATATTTGTTCCCTAAGGAAAACGTACCGATGGGCCTGTGCAATGTATAAAGCTAGGATACTATGGTACTCTTCAGTATTAATAGCAATCTTGCAGGTTCATAATTTAAATATTTGTTGGATGGTATATCGCATGCTCCTAGTTGTTTCTATACTTTCAAATATTGTTAGGATGGGCTCTCGGGGTCTCTGTGTTCATGTAGCCCTATGCTTTGCATACCATTATTATACGTTAGCTACCTCCACCCATCCTTACCCCACGCCAACATCGAATACATTTGTATGTATACATGAATACAAGATGTATTATGCGTCCACACTGAATTTCACAATTAGGTTGCACCATTTAGTATAGCACTACTACGGTGACAGCTTTTGTCAAAGCTTGTCTGGCTGACAAGCCAATTTAATAGCTATTATTTTATAAAGTCACAATTTGTAATTCGTTCTGACTGCGTTGCATTGATCAGGATAATGCGTCTGAAAGACGGGTTTTGTTGTCTTAAAACACGAGTCACGTGGTGTACTATAATGACCTAGTTGCTCTATTCAAGATACGCATTTAATCACATAATTTAGCCTTACTATTTTCCCAATGAAGGTCAAACAGAAAATGCATTTGTCAGATATTACATTTTTAACCCATCTTAATATGTTATAGCTTGTTCGGTTATTTGTAAAGCTTTTGATAGATAACCTGTTCATTGATTTCAGCTTGGGTGCTTGAATGTGAAGGTAGGTATATTTTTATGTTATTGATCATGTGCCAGCTTATTTTAAAATTAAATTATAAGTGAGTGTATGTATGCGTGTGTGTGTGCGTGTATGTTATTTTGAATTTAACATAGCTTTTTAAAAAATCATTCATTCATATAGCTAATATGTACGTAGTGATGTAGTGTGACAGGTTTATATCGATGTCCAGCACTGCTGCATCATGCTGTAGACACGTAGCATGATGTCCCATCTAGTAGTCATGATGTGACCATGCCGACCAATCCTATCAATATCCTCTTAATGCTGAGCGCCTAGCGAGGCAGCTGTTATTGCAATTTCTGAAGTTTTGGTATGACTCAGCCGGAGTTTGAACCCAAGATCTCCTGTATCCGAGGCGGAAAATATAACCACTAGTCTTCCGAAACTGTCAAGTTATAAGAGCGACATATATACATAACAGCTGAGAAGGGGTTAAAATATGTCGTACACAGTTTTTGATTGCCATCGATTTGTCAATTGGAAAATGCACTTATTTTGCAATGATTTCGAGTGAAGACCATTTGCATGGTTTTGGAACGTGAGCCCTCAGAATTTCCATTTACAACAAGTGACACAAAATTCATCCGTCAGTGTGATCAGGCCAGTATTTGAGGAAAAGGCTAGCGTTGATATTTTTTAAAGAAAATGAATCGTGCTATTTACCCATTAATGATGCAACTACTACTACTACTATTAACGTTGTAGTTGTCATAAACATAAAATTCACGATGTAACCAGATATGCCAGTACTCGAAGATCAAAGAAATAGATTGTGATGTAGAAGCAATAAATATTGCTATTATTACTGCTACTATTACAAACAATATTAGTACTAATACAGCAATCATTGGCCTTAAAAATAGTTTAGCAACTACTACTACTACTACTTTTACTACTACTGCTGAAAGTATGCACGTTAGGGTAATCAACCCATATATTTTGAAATGTTACGTAGTAAAGCAATACTTTCTAAGATACATTTTTTTTTACAACTGCTACTGCTACATATTTTATTAATTCCGCTACTAAAACATTAGCAGTGTGGTTAACACGTATCTGATAAAACTAAACTTACTTAAGTACTGACCAGATACACTATATGTAGTGTACGGAGAAGTACACATATCCGTTAGTAACTGCATTGTCTTCCACCACCAAATATGATGGTCGCCTTTTATAGACTAACACGTGCTAAAACTGGAGTTAACCCACCCACCGCAACAAAATGAAAAGAAAACAAAAGAATGCTCTTTACTATGGTTATATATTTTGTGTAAACTAAAATGTAAGCAGAGAGAGAGAGAGAGAGAGAGACAGAGACAGAGAGAGAGACAGAGAGAGAGAGAGAGAGAGAGAGAGAGAGAGACAGAGAGAGAGAGAGAGAGAGAGAGAGAGAGAGAGAGAGAGAGAGAGAGAGGTGAAAATGTGAAAAAGACTGTGAGGTTCGAATAAAACAACTTTATTCATATGTTGTAAAAGAACCTTTATTAAATAAATACATAGGTACGTGCTGGAGAACTGAGCATTGATTTAGATTTGGAATTCTTCTCGATCGAGATTGGTTTACATTTAACCTTGCCTTGAGTGCTTGAGTGCTTGATATTTAAGGTAAGTAGATCACCCTATGGTATTTACCGTACTATGACATACCATGCTGTTGGGAGAAAAATATTAATCTGTCTGTGCTTTTTGTGGATCTGAATGTCGTGGTTCCAGTTCATGTTATTGTTTGTTTGACACTGTCTGTTATTATGGAATATATATTATTATTGTATGGATTATGTAGAAAGTGAGCAGTTATATATTGCGTTAGCCACTGACATGACTGTTTAATTTAAATAGTATGATTAGTTAACATATGTGTTTAAATTAATACTACGAGAAATATCCTATTTATGTTATTATGTCCACTACCCGGAGACAACTAGATCGGTCAAACTTTGGAGCATTAATTATTTCAAAATTAAAATTTACTATGAAGACAATCAGCGAGTATGATATCATAAACTGAAATTGAATAAACCATATATATTTGGGAATACAGAGAGAGAGAGAGAGAGAGAGAGAGAGAGAGAGAGAGAGAGAGAGAGAGAGAGAGAGAGAGAGTCGCCATTTATGTGCGTAAACATAGTAACATGATCATTTGTGAAAGAACTAGTTATGTTTCTACACTTATCGTAGATTTGGCAATTCCAACGTGTGTGACAAAATTACAGGCACACATTTAATTTCATGTGGTGTCATGTATCATCATTCAAGATGTTTTATATGCTAACTATTTGCAATATCTATACATAATATATTAAACAAGACGAAATACAATATATTCAATGTACAAAGATTGTACCAATAAGGAAACTTGTATTGGTCTGGTTTTCATTAACGATTTCTGTCAATACTTGTTGTTGGAGTCGAATATATCCTTAGCGATCAAATTTAAAGTACGGACAAATGCCACCCGGTCAGACAGTCAGGACAGGGTCAAAATATGAAGTGTCAGATTTAATCCCCATATATCAATACATCCTTGATCATATTTTACTTCATTTTCGTGGCTAAAGGTATCTTATTCTTAACTTGGATACTTTAAGAGATGATACCAACGAAGAAATTTGCAAAATAAAACTTTCTAAGTTAGGGATCACATATTGAAAGATTGTGATGAAAAATACGTACCCTAGTAGCTAAGAAAACCTACAATATCAATTTACCTCTTCAACATAAACACATGAGGAACATATAGATTCATACATACATACATACATACATACATACATACATACATACATACATACATACATACATACATACATACATACATACATACATACTTACATACATACATACATACATACATACATACATACATACATACATACATACATACATACATACCTGCATGCCTGCATGCCTGCATACCTACTACCTACCTACATACATATATATCTACCTACATATATACATACCTTTCTACCTACAACCTCCCTTCTAATATAACTACCTATCTCCATACATGCATACAAATATACATGAATTCATACATACATACATACATACACAGACAAACTCACACACATGTGCATACATACATACAGACAGACAGACAGACAGACAGACAGACATACATACATACATACATACATACATACATACATACATACATACATACATACATACATACATACATACATACATACATACATACATACATACATACATACATACACACACACACAAACACATACATACATACATACATACATACATACATACATACATACATACATACATACATACATACATACATACATACATACATACATACATACATACATACATACATACATACATACATACACACACACACAAACACATACATACATACATACATACATACATACATACATACATACATACATACATACATACATACATACATACATACATACATACATACATACATACATACATACATACATACATACATTCGATTAACGCTATGTAACTAGATAAGTAGGTAGATATGGAGGAAATTCCTAACTTGTGTTACAGGTAGGTAGGTGGGTAGATGTATGTATGTCCACATTGGATATTCGGGCTCCTAAGCAAAACTTACCGATGGGACTCTGCAATGTAAAAATCTATTATAGTTTGGCCTCTAAGCAAACTTATTGATAAGACTCTGCAATATTAATAGCAATTTTGTAAGTTCATAATTGAAGTATCTGATGGTTGGTATATCGCATGTCCTAGTTTATTCTATACTATCAAATTTTGTTGAGCTCTTAGGGTCTCTGTGTTCACGGACCCCTAAGCTTTGCATACAATTTATATACGGTAGCTTCCTTCACCCATTCTCACCCCACCCCATCCGCAACCCCGAATGTATGACTCTCTATGTGTACATGAATATAAGATGTATTATGCTTCCATACTGGATTTGACAATTAGGTTGCACCAGGTAGTATAACACTGCTATGTTGACAGGATTTGGCAAAGTTTGTTCGCTGACAAAGCCGATTTAATCGCTATTTGTTTATAAAGTCACAATTTGTAATTCGTTCTCATTGTGTGGCGCTGATCAGGATAATGCGTCTGAAAGACGGGGTTTATGGTATTAAAACACGAGTAAATTAGTTTAAGATAATTACTTAGTTGCTTTATTCAAGATACGCTTTTAATCACATGACTTAGTCTTAATATCTTCTCAATGCAGATCGAACAGAAAAGGAATATTTGTCATATATGAAATTTTTAACCCATCTTTGGATCTCATATAGTGTGTGGTTAGGTGTGCCGTTTTACTTGCTTGGGTGCTTGAATTAGAAGGTAGGGATATTTTTTTTATTGATCATGTGCCAGCTTATTTCCAATTTAATTATAAGTGTGTGTGTGTGTGTGTGTGTGTGTGTGTGTGTGTGTGTGTGTGAATGCGTGTGTGTGTTTGCGAGTGCGTGTATGTTATTTGGGAATTGAACATCGCTTTCTAAGCACTTTTCATTCATATAGCTACGATGTCTGTAGTGTGACAGGTTTGTGTCGATGTCCAGCACTGGGGCATCATGCTGCAGACACGTAACATGATGTCTCACCCAGTCACAATGTCACGATGTCGACCAATCCTATAAATAACCTATTAATGCCTCGCGCCTTGCGAGGCAGCTGTTATTACCATTTCTGAAAAAAATTGTATGAGTTCTAACCCACGATCTCCTGTATCCGAGGCGGAAGCTGTAACCACTAGTCTTCCGGAAATGTGAATTTATAATATAGACATCTATACATAACAGCAGAGAGTAAGGGCTTAAATTATGTCGTGTATAGTTTATGGTTGCCTTCAATTTGGCAATTGGAAATTTGCACTGTTTTGCATTGATTTCGAGTAAAGACCATTTGCGTGGTTTTGGAACGTTAGCCAACAGCATTTCTAATTACAATAAGGAACACAAGATTCAGCCTTCATTGTGATCAGGCCAGTAGTTGAGGAACAGGCTAAAGAAATGATTGATAATGTTTACTCATTAATGATGTGATTACTACTACTTCTATTAATGTTGCAGTTGTCATACAAATAAAATTCATGATATATCCAGATACGCACGTCCTCGAAGTGCACAGAAAGAGGTTGTGATCTAGACGATATCAACATAGATATTACTATTGCTACTGCTACTATTACTAACACTACTAGTACTAATACAGCAATCATTGGTCTTAGAACAGTTTAATAAGTACTACTACTACTACTAATTTAACTACTACTGCTGAAACAAGGCACGTTAGCGTAATCAACCCATATATTTTGAAATGTTGAGAGAGAGAGAGAGAACAATATGATGAAATCGTATAATGTGTTGTATTCATTTAGGCAATGTGGATTTGACAGTAAAGATTATATTCTTCTGGGTTATTTTTATTGACTTATAAATCGAAATTCGTCACTCGTCTTGACCATCGTTCCAGACATATTTATATATGTATGTATCCGTCATACAACATAGGGGGTTTAAAACGTTCTTTATCCATATAGAATTTATTCACAATTAAATTAGTATGCATAACGCTATTGACTGCGTCATTCGCAAACTTAACTGGATCATATTCCCAAGACATGCTACTCGTTAAACACATTATGCATTATTAACTGTTCTATGATATTAGTATAATATTGCGGTGCTTTTTGAATTTCCTGATATTCAGGTAAGATATATTCGTTCTATGTTTTAACTTGTTTGCATTCAGCAAGATATACTCTATGTTTTGTGCAGAATTTTAGCTGTTATAATGTATATTTAACGCTTCTGAATAGTGGATATATTAGTATCACTCTACCAAATTGTGTTTAAATAGGGCGATCCATTGTTCGTGTAAGCGCAAATAAACAAATAATTCGATAAATATGAAAATGTATATATATTCATTACTTTAAGATAACTGGACCAGTTAATTTAGAGGGCATGATTATACAAATTAAAAATTGCTTAATCAGACTACAAAGATCATTAGGGAATAGAATATAATGATTTAAATTTTATTACTCCACATATAATATGGCAATATAGTAAGGAACGCACGGCGGAGAAAAATTTGACAGTGTTTGGAGGTACAATTCCTTTGTGAAAGTTGATTACAGCCTCAGTGGTACAGCTTAGGTAAACACCCCGTACTCAAGTCTATTGAATTTTCTTTTGCAAGAACTATGGACGTTTTTTTCGTAATTGCTTTTCGCCGTATTTGCCTTAATTTCTCCACGTTATTTTAATATCCTCGTCTAGAGCTATTATATTTCCATTGAGTGGATAGATTATGTACATCTATTTTAATTCGCAAGTAATTTGTCTTCCTCGTTCTACCACTTTAACTATGTTGCATCTGGAGCCGTTTTCACCAAACTGCCCCATTTATTTGTGTAGTTTAATTTGATTTACCGTTGAATGTTGAATAAAAGTTGTGATAATAATGTATATTCAGAACATTGATATCTACACAACCTGAAAGTAACAATATATATATATATTAGCTTATAAGTCACATAGATGAGCATGAACTTAATTTATTTAATTGTGACTGAAAGTTTGATGGATCCAATGATATGTGATACATGTCGCAAAATTGTATAAATCCTTTTCATTTATTAAATTCGTGTATTAAAGTTTTCGTTTTGGCACCCAACGATATCCGAGGTTGAATAATGCATATTTTGTCAAATTTTAAAATAGTGAGTTAGGTTTATCCTATGCCACACGTGGTAAGTACGTTTGATGAGATGAACCAAATGTCTTCAATGCAGACAATATATGTGTATAAATACCTCACCGCATGTAAAGCGCTTTACAGTACGGAACGTTTTATCAGTCGGCTGTCTACTAAAAGGACTCGCACATCTCTAACTGTATAGGTACGTAAGCTTAAAGCATTTTTCATATATTTAACAAAACTATAATGCTACCACGTCAATTTTTGCTTGTTTGAAGCTTTGGTTTACACGAAATAATGCACACATTGATTTTCTTGTTTACGACTTAGTAAAGGATTTATGTTAGCAATATTAGGCTACAATTTTAAAAAATGTCAGTGCAGTAGGATTCTTATCAAGCAGGGTTAAGTTTATTTCTGAACTTGTTGTTTTGTAATTATTGTGGCAGTAATATAAATTATGTTCAACTTTCCGTGTATAATTTTGTTACGTTGTTATGCCTGCGTAATATATATATATATATATATATATATATATATATATATATATATATATATATATATATATATATATATATATATATATATATACAATATATATATATATATATATATATATATATATATATATATATATATATTGTACACGTATTGGATATGTTTTCTGCTGCCCAGTGTCTGGAATAGCGAAGGATTACTATCAGCAATATCAGGCTACTGTTTTAAGAAATGTCAGTAAAGTATGAATCTTATCAAGCAGGGTTTACGTTTTTTCTGAACTTGTTTTATAATTATTGTGCCAGTAATATAATATGTATAACGTATCGTGTATAATGTTATTACGTTGTTATGCCCGCGTAATATAATATACATTATACACGGTAGTGGATATGTTTTCAGCTGCCTAGTGTCTGTAATATCCAGAATGTCTGGTGTTGTCCGGTGATGCTGATGCTAAATTTTAAAGAGATGTTAGTGCAGTTGGAATCTTATCAAGCAGGCTTAAATTTATTTCTGAACTTATTGTTTTATAATTATTGTGCCGGTAATATAATATGCATAACTTAGCCTGTATACCGTTATTACGTTTATTGCCCGCTTCATATATATATATATATATATATATATATATATATATATATATATATATTTTTTTTTTTTTTTTTTTCAGCTGCCCAGTGTCTGGAATGACCAGAATGTCTGGTGTTGTCTAGTGCTGTTGAGTGTCTGGAATGTCTAGTATATGGAGTGTCCCAGCTGTCCATTGTCTGGAACGTCCAGCGTCCAGTGTCCGGTGTGTGATTTACAGTGTATGCAGTGTCCCAGCTGTAGAGCTGTTCAGTATCTGGATTGTCTAGTATATGCAGTACCCGGTGATGTCCAGTATCAGGAGTGTCCGCTGCTGTTCGGTGTATAATGTCCTTATCATCTGAAAAGCGTAGAGCTGTCTTTTGTGTCCAGAGTTGCTGGAGGGATCCGAGCGTTTAAAGTATCAGAGGGATCGAGGTCTACGTGGTGCGAAATTGAAATCCATCCAAATGAATTGCTCATTCAAGTCATTCATTATTAAACATTGTATGTATATCATCTTCAAAATGTGTTCTATTGTGAATAAAAAAAATCCCACCCGGTTATATTGTTACATTACAAATATTTGCAACTGTCTTGTTTTCCACATGACTTTCAAATCCATTCCTAGGTCACGTGTTTTTCGCCTTTCTTGGTCAATGTTTATGTAGATTCTTCAGTTAATCATTCCTTGATTTTGGTGTATTTATTTTAATTTTGTCCGGTTTTCTGACAATAGTTTGACATTTATGACTCACTGACTCTTTTACTTTACAGATAACTGCTCTCTCACCACTCTTCACGTTGAATTGAGCCTTGGTCTCAGCCATTGTGGATCTGTGAGAAAGCTTCCAGTAGCCTTTTGTGGGTCAGTGCTTCACATTATTATCTTGTTTAGAAAACTGGTGTAAAACTCAAAACAACAACAACGGAGTGTTGTAGCCATCATGCTAAAATCTGGTGGTACTTATTTTAATGTTTGCATTATTCTTAACATTTTTATAATTTGTTGGGGGGTTTTGTCTGAAGATCTAAAGTTTATCATTTTTCACAATTTTAAACCAAAACGTTAACACTTGCATTATCCGGTATATTGTTGTGTTGTATTTTATTAAAAATTACTTTGACCCTCTTTTATCCTGTCCAAATATTTAAACAAATATTCATGATTTTAGACTAGATACCGATATTATTTATCCAAGGTTGTGACACATGTTGGGGATGGATCTTGACTAGGAAATCCCAGTCAAGAGGCTTACATTAGTTGCCTCCCACAAGGCTTGTCTGAGTGGAGAGACTTATAATGTAACCCACGCGACTGGGATTTCCTTGTTTAGGTTCAAACCAAAATGCAGAGTATTTTCCCCACCCAATATTTTCCTTAAAAAGTTTAAAATGAAACTTTCAATAGTGTTTACTTCCCAATGTTTACATGCGGTTCATGAATACATATATGTTAATGAAGGCTGTTTTGTGACCGTTGCACTCGAATTAAACAAATTGAAAGCGTGAGGAAGGAAAAATAACAATGTTCCCCGTCGCATATTAATGAGTTATATTCACATATATATATTTTTTTTGTAAATGAAATTCGCAATAAATAATTAATATTTGTTACAAAGAAGCTGTTTGAGTTCTGCCCTGTATAAAATACCCTCTTAATATGAACATTAGAGGATAATCTTGTGCTAAACTTTCAAGTTCTTGGATTTTTTGAAAATGTATATTTCTGTCTGGGAAATATAGCAAGTGATGCAGTGACAATTTGCTAATGAAGTGTGTTGACGGATAAATGATTCCTTCTGGCTGGTAAGTGCGTTATTTGCCAATAAATTTTGCGTTATTTGCCAATAAATATTGCAGGTATTTTTTTATTCAACTGGGGCAAAATGGAGATGCTTAACAAAATTAGAACAGAGCATGTTTGACATAGAACATTTCTGGCAGTTGCTAAGTTTTCCGTACTTATAAAGACAGTTGGGAAGCTAAGAAGTGTATAGTTATATAGCATATGTGCATGGATAACTGTTTTCTGTTATAGCATTTAGAATTTTATCCTATCTGTAGCACAGACAGTTTTCAGGTCTACATCATTAAAGTCAGCTAACATAATATAATGAATTTAAGACAAAATGTTTAAAACTAGTGAGGTAGGTTTAACAACATTTAATGAAGCTGACGTTAACATGTACTGAGCAAGGCCTTCATATCGGATAATATTGTCGCAAAGTATGATGTGTGTACTTATCTTTATCGAAATGGTTTTGTAGGGTGTGTTTTCAAAGAGGGATTGAGTTACTGTGTTTTTGTTATATATTTGTTGATGTTGTTTTATTTTCTAACAACAACGAACTTAGAAATTGCAGGAGTCCAATGAATGAGAGAGCTAAACTGAAAATATTACATTTATAGCCCCCATCTATCTTTGTTGCTCATTAATCAGTCCTGGGTATTCGTTTGACCACTTTAGAATAACTGAACCATGGCTGTACCTGATATCCTATAATATAATACATAGTTTACTGTCATTATGATTTTTGAGCATGACAGACCCATCTTAAAAGTCCAATTTGCTCAGAGCCGGTGTTCATTCCAAAATTAATGAAAACAAAAGTACATTTACGATGAGGTCGGGTTGACATTACACGGCATCGCACGTCCAGACAATCAGGAATAGTTCACTATTTTCCCGATAACCGGTTATATTCTACAACACAATTATGGACATGGGCTAATCCATGTGTCTGGTATAGGATATATATATATATATATATATATATATATATATATATATATATATATATATATATATATATATATATATATATATATATATATATATATATATATATATATATATATATATATTTATATATATATTTTTATATATATATATATATATTTATATATATATATATATATATTTATTTATATATATATATATATATATATATATATATATATATATATATATATATATATATATATATTTCAAGAGTAGACTATGATTTCATCAGGTACATTAAAGATACAAATGAGAAAGATGCAATAGCAGGTGATACAGTAATTAAGGCGACACCGTGAATTCCCTGTTACGATTCATGCGTTTTTGTCGTCACACTTCAAATCCTACTGGCAAATGAGTATTTTAAGCCAAGACGTCTGTCTGTAATCAGATATCATAACCTGTCTGGAATAGGATAGGAACCCAAGCGTCGAGATGACAATTTTCCATTGTTTCTTTTTCCTCTGGTTTTCGCTTTAGCAACTCAGTTAATAATTGCAACATCTGTATTAGCAGAAAAATAATCTAGAAGATCTAACTGCTGAGGAATTATAAATGAATTGTAATTTGCCAGCAGAGTTTCACCGGTGGTAACTTTTTTTTTATCTGACTTGCGTATCCATGTTTAACAAGCATACATAAAATGGTTATGACTATGGAGCTCATAAGCTTTATTTTGGAACCAAAAGCAGTGTTGATGTCCTTCTATATCGGTCTCAGACTTTGTATTGCTGCTGTTGTCTAGGCAATCCTGAAACGTAATTCTGGTTCGGAGCCTTCATCTGCGATAGGTTATTATCCCAGGTAATTAACGCTTGTGACTGTTTCCACCTTCTATCCACTGGCCTTTATTTCTAAACTGATGTTATAGGTGATGCCATTTTCCAGTTTTTTTTTTTGCTTGTGCGCTAACCTCAATACCGTTTGGATTCGAGATTGTGTTGAGGCGCTCATTCAAGTTATCTTATTCTTTCTCATATCCTGCTACGCCATAAATATCTGCGAAGCTAAGATTAACGATTGCTTTTTGCAACATAGGATGAAGATCAATTATTTGAGTAACTTGGAAATAACCATGGCCTTATATCCAGAAATTATTTGGAAAAATTGCATTATTGCAGAACACATTGGACCATTCTGCAGTCATAGTTCTCCATAATTACGTAGGTCCGTGGCGGAAATATTTAATTGATTATCATATACTACCTCGGCCCTTTCAGCCTCAAATTTTAATCTTTCATTCTTCTTAAATACGTATTAGGATGTTCATGTTGTTATCCAATTCAAATGAAATTTGTGTAACATAGCGATAACAGTTTACCTTTACTGCAATCAACATATTTATGTTTGACACATTTCACTTATGCGATCCTAATATTGTAATGTGGTCGATACATTTGTATAAATCTTTTCAGATGTTAACGAGATAAAAGTGAATCTATACTGATTGCGATAAGCATGGATAAAACCATGGAGTAAGTACTGTTATTAAGTTTGCTAAATGTATGTTTGTTATTCAGGCACTATGTCTATATGCTTGCCAATTACCATCCTACACAACTCAAAGTAATTGATTACATAATTTAATGATTTATCTTGTATATTTACATGCAGTCGTCGACTAATAATTAATTGCAAGGACACGTTTATATTGAAATTATTTCAAGTTCATAGATGCGTAGAAAATACTGCTTACAAAGAACACATGTTATCATTCACTTACCATATATTTGCAGTGTTCTCATATTTTCAGTTTCTACGTGACAATTATTGCATAAAATCTGGCAGATATCCGTATTTTTGTACATCATATCTTAAATATATTAGCGTCTAAATAATCGTACATATTGTGTGAATAACAATACAAAATGAACAATACAGAATGAAACAAAACATTACCACGGGTATAGTTGTCAATCATTCTGGGTGAACTGTACCATATATGACCCTACCGCTTGCATGTACATAATTGATCAACATTCATAAATGTGGTATTTATTTAAACTAGATCTTGTATTGGGATTATCTTTGAATTAACCCTATTCTCATCCTTCTGGTAATCCTTTATGCAACTTACAAACACACAATAACTCTTGTCAGAAAATGTGTACTAGTAGTTAGTATGTAATGTCGTTTGATTTATAATAGGGAATATAATGGTATGAAAATGGATACTCCATAATATTGCATTCACGTCTAGAACTATATACGCTAAACTCCAGTTTACTAGTATAACGATTAAAAGGTGTAGGATATACTATGCACAAAATGATGGAAGACAAAATGAAATAGTCAGTCAGTCGCCATCCTGTTGGAACGAGCCAGTTAATAATGTAATTAGGAGCCAGCTACCCCGGGACAATAATATTCAAAGTATATGTGATTGTGCACTATGGAATGTGATTCTCTTTAGGGACCTTATTTCGAACAGATGGATTTTGAGTGATCATCAAAAGCTGTTATCAATTTTTTTTAGTTGAACATGCATTTTTTTAACTTTTTTATAAGGTATGGCCAGAAGGAGTGGTTAAACACTATGGACAAAAACAGAACACAGATAAAAACGATTCCCTAAGCGTGTATTATATATAGACAAATACCCCATAATATGTCAATTAACTTTATGTTATATTTAGCAGACACAACACATGTTCGTATGTCGGTATTTTCAACTTTGATAACACACATATAACCGCTAACATTCCAAGATAATTTGTTTTAGTGCAAGTATATTTATGAGTACTTTGCCTTTATCCTATGGAAATTATATATATATTTATTGTGCCATATCAGGAACCCAATTAATATCAACAAAACAAAATACATAATCTTGGATCTGAGTTAAAAGTATAGTTAGTGTACTATATAAAATTTACGAAACATCTAATTTCGTATTCAGTGAGCAACATATTCAATATTTTGCATCCAATTTTGATAGATTTACATGTTACACACACAGATAAATCAACACGTTCGGGATAAAGCTTGCATCGTTACTCTAGATTTTCAGAACATATTTGATCAGTTCATATTATCTAAAGAAGTTTTTGTATGCTTATAATTAACTCATGTTGGTGGACCCGTGGGTAGTGAATAAGATAATTGCTTACCTATCTTGATATTGAAATGCATAGACATAATGAACATTTATGGTCAACTAGTTTTTTATGTGTTACGCACATTAAGTGTCGAAGGTTCGAAACAAAAATGTTAGAGGATATATGTGCAAGTTCAAAAATTTAAAATAATCTACCAGTCGTAATTCTATAATGGTGTACGTAGCTTAATTGTCTCAACATTATCAATTTAGTTGTTGTACAATTTATTACTAATTTCTTACAACTCATACGATCACGTTCTATGAAATCCTTATAAATTTGCATAATAAATTATAAGGGATTTTTTTAATTTGCATGCATTATGTGAATTACATAATCGTTAAATTATTTTACATAATGTGTACGATATAATTAGAATGAATAATGCACATTTCGTTTACGATGTAAATTTCTATTTTCAGGGATGCACTGCTTCAACTGAAGTAAGTAATACACTGAAATCGAACTGTTTAACATTTTTATATCATTAGGACGGATTCAACTGGTTCGACGATTGATATAGGGTTACTTAAAAGACACTTAAATATTGTAGTTATATTGTATGCTTTACCTTTTTGCAGTTACAAAAATAGCTTTTTGGGCTTGAATACATACATGACTGCTACATTGGGCTTTTCTTAGCTAGTGAGTGTTCTAGCCCTTCAAGTCGTTGTCGATGAACTCGTCGTTATTTAAGCCAATGAGCTTATGCAGGGGGCAGCTGGATGGGTCTAAATTCATGAATGGGATTATTATTAAGTTAAAACATGACAACTAGATGATACAGGGACTGATTTTTGCTTTTCATGAATGATGATACTATTGATTATTAGTTGCATGGAGTAATGGAAAGTTCTGGACTTCACTCAGAGCATTAAAATTGGGGTTGCTGACCAGTGCACAAGATTAGATGGTTTGATCTAACGCATAAAACTGGGTGTTTTGTACCACTTTTTAGGTCTGGATTCACGTTTGTGATCAATGGAGTTCTGGACCACAATGTGATAAAAGAGTTGTGTTTTGTGTATCATTTTGATTAAGTTCAATATTGTCTGTGCTAACTGGTGTAGATGGTATCAATGGATTAATGTGTATCATCAAAGTTGCATAGACCTATTTTATTAATGATTGTTGTGGCTATCACATGTCGTTGTGATCGTTAAGGTTTTATGTAGTAGTAATGCATGATCCGAGTTATGCTTGTATGTAATGCTTGTGTGAGTTATTTCGACAATGACTGTTTTATATATAATTTGCTTTGCTTAGTTCTTGACGGTGCCATTATCGGGTGTGATGCGGTATGGTTTGGATCGATGTCCGATAAAGTCCGTCATGGTAAAACAGTGAGGTTTATTGTTGAAGTTTCCTAGCAATGTTTTAATTATCTTGGCAGTGGAAGGGATGGTCTAGTAGATACTCGCTGATATCGAAGAGGTCTCTGTACTGATCACATACACCCGTAGACCTTGTCGCTGAGAATTTAAGTACACGAGCGAATCGGTTTATGTCAATATTAGCGTGGGGTTGTTGATGAAACTTGAACAAGAGCATTTTGGACAGATCGAGAACGGCTGAAACAACGTAGACGGGTTTATGCAGCACAATCGTGAAAGATTTTTATACTTACAAAAGCATCGTTGGACATGAACTTTTTTCGTCGTCATTAATTATTGACGATTTCGATTTTCATTCTGTACCTTATATTTTCCATGGTCTGTCCGAACACGCTATTGTCAAATGCTTTGATGGGGTTGGCTATGATGATGTCGGGGTAGGTTGCATCCAGGTGTACTCACAAAACACGCCCTATGGACTTTGATGAGGACGGATCCAGTTTGGAGAGCTTGCTAAATCAGTTGATGGTGTAATATTTAATTTGCTTTTCTTGCGAGATTGGGTAAAAACATTTTGATCTTGGCGTCTCCCCATCCGAATTTGTTTTCCTGGTACAGTTGTTTTTTTAGCAAGCATCTCGTTGGTGACAAACCTTTGTTCTGTGCATATCGGATAGCTGTTATGAACGCCTTGGAGATGATGTGATATCCAGCTTATCTTTCTTTGATGAATTGCTCATAGGTGATCCACTAAAACTGTCTTATAGAAAGAGATGTGAGACATCGATAATTCATAGAGATTGCTTGTTTAGTGGTTTACACGGGGGGCTATTTTGGATGGATGTTTTCATATATTTGTAGTTAGGCGGCGACGTTATTTTACTGTTTTACTAAAAATGTCTGTATTGGAAAAAGATCTAATGTGACTCAGGATTGTTTTAGTAGGACATTCCTGGAGAGTCCTGGCAATGATATTTACTTCAGTGGATCGAGATAGCAATTGTTCAGGCATGTGCGTCTAAAAGCTTCGTATATATCTGCAAGCAGGAACACATTCATTTTGAGATATACATCGTGATAATCTCCTAAGGGTTTTATTCATGTTTTATTGGCTTACTGGTATTCATCTGAGATAATCACTGACATGATCAGTTGTGAGTAAAAAGTGTTTTGGGATGGCAAAGAGGTTTCATCGAATCTCGTTAACGCATCGATGTATTCATAGGGGTAAGCTCATTTTTGTTTGAGCAACTCTTCTTTGTAATCAAATCCCATTTCCAAACTTAAAGAATTTCTAGCTATTTATTTTAGCGCCACCGGCATGACCATGGCGGTTGTGGTATGCGAAATGTCGTGTCTTATCGCATGACATCTATTTTTGATAGTATCCTGACGACACTTGATTGTGCAATTGTTGCTGCTCAGGAAAGTATTTGAATCAATGAAAACGCAAATGTGCATGAACTTTATGTTGCCTTTATTGGGATCCGCATATTAGTCTGAAGTCTCTGATGTACACGAAACGGTTTTGGTAATTAAGTAAATTGTTTCTATGTTGTAAAGCTCTTTTGTAGATCAGCATGGGATATAACACGAACTGTTTACCATCTGCTTCTAGTTTGGAACGCCTTTGATTGCTACCTGGAAGATGATGCCGCCAATCTTGAGAGCATTCAATTATTGTTTGTACTTGCAAATGCAATCGACATGATCCTCAGCGGACTGTAACGAGGATAGGGTCGTCCACAACATATATAAGTAATTATTGTTTTTGAGATTGTTGCACGCTCTTTAGCTGACATCTGTGTGCGAAGAGGTATCTGCACATAATCTGAAACGTGACTGCAGCAAACATCGACGCCGATTCAGATTCTTGATAATCTTTGATGCGACGCTGAATTGTTGAGATTTACTTTTTAAAAGGTTTTATCGTCGGAAACACGCGGATGGTTTACTATAGCAGATCAAATTCAGATGCAACCCGTATATGAACTTGATCCAGCACGAATACGATCATTGCGTTCTAAGACATTGAAAGGATCGATCTCGAGAAAATGAACAGGATTTGCGACATAACATGGGATACTTTATGATGATTTGACAAGTCGATTGCGAGAGGCCTTTGCTGGATCCAAATACTTTTTTTTGACATTTTAATCGCAACGCGGAGAATATTACAGACCGCTTTCGAAAATTCTGTATTAATGTTTCATACCTAATTAGTATATCAGGTCAATTTTCTAAAGCCATTATGTGGTTCGTAAAGATTACTAATCATCATCATCGCTAGGATATGCTCAACAGATTTATCGATCATCGGGTAGAATTACATCAATGCGTCCTAGAGGAGTAGATAGTTTGTTTCAGTGAGATGTTTCCGTGGAACGTTTCAAGCCGATCCTGTCTAAACGCTACGAAGCAAAAACTACGTACGATGTCAAGCAGGGTCAGTTGGTGGACACGCTTAGGGCAACCCAGCCATAACATCAACGTTTGGCGGAGGAGTTACACCACCGGAAGAACCTGTACAAACAATTGTAGAGAAACCTAAAGCTAACACAAACAGTTAAAAAGCAACAACTAAAGATTAAAGAGAGAAGAAGCCATTCTGTAAACCTGAGAGAACAAGAGAAACAAGAAGCCAGACCTGAGAAGATTAGGATAAAAGAAAAAACCAGACTTGAAACAGTGAAATAAAAAGAATAACTCATTAAATCGAAGTTAACAGAGACGTTAGAAAAGGAGGAAAGGGCTAAGGCTAGATTGTACACAGTTTACAAATATGAGGAAAATGTTACTTTTAGAGATTATGGGAAAGTCAAAGTAGAAAAAGCTATGAAGGGATTAATAATTATTTGAGTTATTCATATCTTCAAAAACCCATGAAATAGTTAATTAAATGTAATGATCAAGCTAAATATATTTCAAACATAGGACTGAAACGGAGAGAGAGCTGATGATATTTCAGCCTATTTCCTTTGTCTAAAAATCCGTGATGTTAATTCCCTAAAGAAACTTCGAAAGTTTTTTCTTAGGTAGAGTAAACATTAATTATGTTAGATTTATTAGAATCCTTAAGAATAAAGATGACGAGCAGTCACATAAAATGGTAAAAATATGTGATGATTTGTAAGGCATCAAAGCAGATGTTTAAGAAGCATGCTGGAAATATCCATGATAACCAGGAAATAATCACGTATTACCTATACGTGCGAAGACAATCAGCATGGACGGAAGAGTTCGTAGCCATATGAAAGAAGAGCCAAAATAAATATTTAAAGAAAGACAAAGCAGCCGTAAGATGAAAACGCGTGCAACTATCAACATTCGTGCCTACAGTTTGATCCTCGAAAAAAATCCAGCAATGTCTATCGTTGTAGTGTTGGATAGCATTTTCGGTGGCGCAAAATAAACCACAACGATTATGTGTAGATCCCAGTAGTGAACTTTATAACAACACCGTCTCGGACTGGCTATAGCCAAACAACAGTATATTTTAAAGCACACACAGTCTCGAACGGTTTAACAGAATTCGTAAAATTCGCACGTGGAAAAGATTACCCTGCGATAATTTAACCGATGCTTACCTTATTTTGAAACCAATTGTTGATCAATGTAATCGCACATGGCATAGCAGTATTGAAAGAACGCCCGCAGAAGAATTTTCGGCAGACCAAAATCAGCCTGTCACAGAAACCTTATTTTCTTATAACAATAGTAGGTGACCACCTCAGGATCAACAGAGAAAACGAACGCGTTCGAGAAATGATAAACCACTATGTGGACCTAAGACGTCTTCCTCGTTGATACTATTAAAACAAACAGGCTTCAATCAAGTAAACGTTCAAATGTTCCTCAAGAGATCTTACAGAATAATCTTTTTGCGAGCCGGAATTAAAGAAAATCATAACAGGACCTGTTCAAAGTAAAACAATTAATTTCCACCCGAGTTAGATAGCTCTTGTCAATTGGTTTGGTAATAGTTAACAATCCAACTCGTGGATTGCTACATCATCTTTTGCTACATTGTCCACGAGTCGGGAAACACCGTTTGATACGACAGCACATCCGAAATAATATTATCATACCCCTCTCCTAATCTCTTCCCGGAAACAGTCTGCAATTTCGCAGTGTGACATACGTTTAACCCCATACTATAATTTTATATGTTTTTGCAATTTCCACAAGTTGTGTTCGAGTCACCCTATTCAGCCAAGAGTAAGACGTGATCTTGCTGCGCTGCTGTCAGATTAAAACGCTTTAGTGTTTTTCATATATAGTGTTCCTAATTATACCGCTGTACCAGACGTTTACTAACATTCCTACTGAGAAACTAATATATGGACTCCTTGTGCGAGGCTATATTATTAGGTGCTGACCAATTGGTTACCCTGTTTAGCAGCACAAAGCTACAAAAATGCCTCGAATATCTGCTTGCTATGACTAATATAATTTTATTGTCTAAAACTAAGAAATGAAAGCATGTGTGGTTTATATGTTAATCGAATACAGAAAATATTTTCATGCTGCAATATATTAACATCTTTAGTAAATGTAGTTGATTAATATCACCCTTTGACTGAGATATATCGATGTCGGAGTACCAATGAATTATATGCGATCCAGAGAAAAGTGCTACTTCTTTATATATATATATATATATATATATATATATATATATATATATATATATATATATATATATATATATATATATATATATATATATATATATATATATATTAGAGAGTGAATTAAATTCTGTAATTTGAATAAAGAAGTTATATGACAAAAAGCTTTTAAAATATTGTTTTTTTCTTTTCGCAGCGATTCCATCAGAAATATTGGTGTGATAAGGTAACGTTTATTGACAGATAATGTATATAACAAACTATAATGGCTTATCCTTGATGTTATAACTGTTTCATGTAAAAGATGTACGATGGTCTACTATAAATGCATCCAGCTGCTATTTGTGACACCCCTTAGGACCGATAATTTTGTTTCCAAATAGAAATGCATATGCTCGTCACGATATCAGGTATGCGATAAAAAATACGATAAGTCTGTTAGACTTATGAATGATACAACATACTATTTAAATGGTCCGTATAAAACATCAGTATCGCATTCGAGGTTATGGAAATCATTATCTAAATTATATTCTGCTTTACTAGTGTGAAAGGGTTTATGATTATTTTTAACCTAACTTATTATACTGTAAGTTCTTCTTAAATTTTCATTTTACAGTTTTGGTAACCTAACATGCATTCAGTTTAAACAAACTTCTTGAGTTTGCTTCTTTCCTTTACTTAGTTTTATGTACCAGTACAGATAATCTTTGGTCTATTGCCTGCAAATAAATTGGTTTTTTATAGTAAAAAAACAACTTCAAATTCGTCTCTTTTAACAATAATTTGTATTAATGCATGTGTCAAGGATATTATTTTATATTTCCATGCCATTTGTTCCATTTTCCATGGTTTTAAATAACAGATAAGATGACCTCAGTACTTGCTACCATCAGTAATGTTTCCAGCTTATGCCAGGAAGTTAGCAACTATAACACATCTAGATGTTTCACTCGAATTACAGTTTCATGGGTTTTGAGCGTAAAATTAAATGTGCTTATTCACTGGAATAATGTCTGATTCATACAACAACTAACTTTGTCTTTTCTTAGAGTTTAACTCTCGAAGTGTTCCCGTCATTATAGTCTTTCCCTCTCTCAGTTTCCTTTGTATTATTATGTAATATTTCCCCATGTTGTAACTTTTGTCATAGATATGTGCCTTGGGGAAATTCGATTTCAAATTTAGAATAAATGACGTCATGTTACTGTCTATATACTTCTCTTCTTTACATCGGATATTTGTACGTTATCGTCAATTCCCTGTGTAGGCCAATGATATTTGTCAAATACACCTGATGACTCTAATAGAGACACATGGAGAAACAGAAAGAGAGATAAATTATGCGAATATTGTTGGCAGGGATATTTAAGAAAAACATCCTCTGTTCATTTCCGTTTGAATCGTAGAGAATGTACACACAAATGATAAACCTCCTAATTTTCAGTAATCATTTATAAGCTTGTTAATGATACTTTACCATGAAATCTTCAATTGATGATTTAATAAAATAAAGAAAAGAAAATGATTAATATTCAAAGGTTTGTATAAAAAAGGAGATGTATTTTGCAATCTTACAACAGGATGAAAAGTACTTTCTTGCCCCTGACAGATGATGAAGGCATTAAAACTGCGTCATCAAATCGATCTGTCTATTATTCTAAAATTAAAATTAACCTTTCAAGTTTTATTTGATTATCTAAACATTGCGACGTGAAGTCGCTGCTAGGAGTATAAATCAATTACAAGGGGTTCTCTCAGTTCTAAAATTAAAATATAAATATAATCGTCCTCGGCCATTTTACCATAAATTGGTTAATGAGATTGATAATATACGTGATCTTGAGTGCACCATACCTATTCTTTCCCTGTACACACTGGCTTATACTATTATGTGATGGTTTGTAAAGTGTATTGGTGGTTTATAACACGCAGTGTTAGGCACTAGATAATACCATATACCTTTCACCAACTGCAGTGGTTTGTAATGACCAGTGATGGATTGTACGTATGCGTGTCAGTGACGATATGGTCTCATCTCATACTCCTAAACATGATACCGTAACGTTTGTATCAAACATAATAATTTGTATTAGCATGCCAGGACCTCTTATAAGTACCCCCTTGCTACGATCATCAGCAGGCATTCCTATTTAAAAGATTCTGTCTACTAAAATATAAATTTGTTCATATATGTATTTAACTTGTATGCATATAATGCAAAAAATTAAATATCTAACAGTTTGTATATTCGTAATGATAAACATTCTAACAGTGTTTACGATCCAAGAAGACGGTTGGTTCCAAATTTGTTTTAATAGTTATTCGCATTTGTCAGTGTCGCACCTGTATTATGTTATTCACTTTCCAGGGATGTAACTTTTTGTGGTTTCGTTTTTTTAAGATATTCTACAACTGGTACTATTTCATCTACGATGGGTTTAGAATAACAAGAAACGCTGTTCGATAACGAAACATGAATTGCTATAATAATCATGTATACTCTACTGTTTTAGGCAAACGCAAACGTGTTCATGTGTGTGTATCGATATGTATGCAATATTATTTTAATTTCTAGGGCGGAGATGGAGAAAATGCAGTAAGTGCAATACCTTTTTAGTATAATTATAGTTGCTGACCTTTCAATGGATTTGCGTTTTTTCCGAATGGATTTTACATAGCTCCATAATAATAAAGACCATTCAATTTGTATTATGTTTGACATTATTGTGTTACATTGCAAGTGATCATGTATCAAGAAGACTAGTATTTTATTGTGGTTGGCAGCTAGTGATACCTTTGCATTAGTTGAGGGAATTAATTTCAGTACTGAATACGTTTACTGTCATAGTTGTAGAAAGTGGGCAATAATGGATACAGTACAGGCTTATTTGTTTCCAAACATTTTACAATGTTGGTCACATCATTTCAGACTGATGTGACTAACTGAGCATGACATTCGTAATTAAATCGGCAGGAAATGTCACTTTTCTGCATATTTTGATCTAATTCATAACGGTTTATATACAACATGTTCACAATCATCAGTCATGAACTATGTGTCTCTCACAGAGATGTCGTTTTATCTTGATTTTGTGCAGCTGTCAAGATTGTATTCCGATATAATATTGTTACACGCACAGGGGTATTCACTTGACCGAGCGGTGTCAAAACCCTGGCGCGAGTCACGCTGGAAGTCATAAGTTTTCCCCAAATTTCCAAAGACTTCCATACAACTTGAGTTGTAAAATAGAAACAAAGACGCGTCTGCTATAATTATTAATCTTTGCTGTAATCAATGGGCGACCCAGAAGAGACAACTTGTCCAAGAGTCCATTAACCGCACTTTAGCATGGTTTTTCTTCATTATCATCCTATTTCCGTATCGCAAGCCCGTCATGCCGTAAAAATTCCACTAGCATTCCCTTACTAACTGGGAACTATTTAACTGCGCGACCCTAGGCCAGTCAATCCACAGAATTTCCGGCGTATCACGCTCATATACATACGCCCATTTTCCACTATGGACACATAAACAGCACCTACCAAGTTCCAACTTATTGATTCCATTCTATAATTTAATGATTTCCAACCATAAATGCTGCCTTTCCAATCACAATACTTGTATACACCGCGGAATTTTAATATGGACTATGTTACAACCAGGGACAGTCATTCGGCTTGTACTTAAATTCACTACTAACGCCCCCAGCATGGTTCAAATTCACTAACACTTACTCCAAATTTATTACAATATACTTTTTCTTCTCCATGGCAAACGTCAGATACTCAAACAAAACATTATTTTATTAGTTTTGTTCTCTGATGTTAGTAATATTAAAATACATACGGGTTAAGTAAGAGTTCAACACCCATGACGCCATTAATGTTTTTTATTTTCTAGAATTTGATTATACATATATTCAAATGGTAGTTGTTCACCTTTTGGATCCTCTTAAATCCTTTTCTCTTTGAAATGTTATTATTAACGTCAGAGACATTTCATCCTAAAGTACATGGAAATTTAGGAAGAAATCAACCTACCTAAAATTAGGATCCAGTCCAATATGGATTGAATGTCGCTGAAGCTATGTAGCAATGGAAGCTACGCATGTTGATAAACACATTTATACGAACGTGTATTGTGCGAATTAGACTTGACGTGTTCATTTATTGAGCCATTTTATCAACTTGCCAAACCTGAAAACGTCCAGAGCGATCCAAACGTTTCGACATGAAGTTTCTTGATAAGAAGTATGGTGCAGAACATTTAACAATAACGACTGAACATACTTTGATTAAACACAATTATTACTAAAATATTAAACAATTTATATTTAGTTTAAACTGAGTAAATTCGCATATACATCCTATATGACTTGTAAAATAGTTACTGTTTGGTCATACTATGTATTTAATGTCTTGGCTTTGTTGACCACATGATCTCACTTTATTTTTTTTTACGGAAGATTGTTTCACAGGTATCCATGTCAAAATGTCGAATATTGTCTCGCAAAATGTGGTTTGAATAATTGATAAAGAGTGATTGGTCAATGAAATACGTAGACATTAATTCAGTCTGTAATCTATTAACCATCAAAACCGTATTTGAAACAAACATGCACCTGTCAGGTATGTAATAAAATAATCTGTATTAGCGCTAACGTTTTCATTCATAGTAAAATATATATTGCTTTTCATTTTAGGAAGGAGGTTGATGAAAAGAAGTAAGTGTTCTATTTAAATACGTAATACGACGGAATTTATATTGATGGCGTTAGAGAGAGAATCGTCTATATTTCATATTCCTTACTATTCAATGATTTCTAGATTGCAATTGATATAAAGTAATAATTATTTGTAGATAAAAGCTAAGACCTTGACAACTTATAAGTGAACATTATTTCCGGTTGTTCTGAAGATATTAGTCCAGGTATATATCTTCCGTTGCGAATTTATCGTAATAATTGGAATATAAACGTTTGCAGTATCCAGCTTGCGACAACGCATACATTCAAACGCTAATCATTCATTGTCTTTGTCGTAAACTGTTGCTTTATTGGAGATAGCTTTACTCTTAAAGAATTTACGTTTGCTAAGACATGTGAAAAACAAATTCATGGAAAAATTAAATTTGTGCCGTGTATCCTAATCGTCCTTTGAAATGTTTGCCACGCAGTTTGCGTCTGATTTAGTCATTACCCATAGCTATTTTGAAGAATATACTGTTGATCTCGATGTATAATTTCCATATTCGTACGTACTTGAATGAGATAGACTTACACATTGACTGCATTTTTGTCACATTATAAACTGTATATTATTCACACATCAGTCACATATGATTATTAAGTGGGTGAAGTGGTATCTAGAAATTGCATTCCAGATGCGCTATATTTATGACATTATTAACGTAGAAGACATCTATTTGTAAATAACGAGAAGTTGAGATAGACTCATGTAGTGGATTGTATTTAAATATTTGATTCATCTTTACTTATAAACAATGTTTTAAATATTGAGAGCGTTTTGTTTCTATGCAGTCGCCCCAATATTACAATTTAACTCATTGTGTCAATTGATTAGTGGTGTGATATCATTTCGATAACCTTTATCTAACATTGTCTAAGAAAGTTCGCATTTTAAAATTCCTGAAAGTTATATAAGTTTATCACGAAATTAGGAGGTTAGAATGATGCAATGGGAATATTGTTTATAAAATAGGACATATATTCAGAATTATGTTATACATTTGTATTGGAATAGCGATTTATATTTTAGACACCATTTCAAAATGTAATCGGCATATATGTATGCATGTTCATCTTTGTATCGCTATGTAAGGTATATTGAACAATCTTCGTTTTCTTTATCTCCCTAACACAATGTGAAAGTCTAATTTGAAACGAAACTAACAAAATCAAAGCTGTACAAATAATCAAATTAACACAAAATGAAATGGCTTTAAATGAATATTTAATGTTCCTATTTTCAAATACTGATGGAATGGAATTATATTGGAAGATTTTTCTTCTGCAGAATACGCACCTGCACATCTCAACAGAAGTGTACATATTCCCTGGTATTGCTATTGCCAACACAAAACTGAAATGAGAGAAACAGATTCTAATTAATTAAACTAATGTAAGATTCATTAGCTGCAAAACGTTTGCATAGTGCTGACTGTAGGACTGTTGGCACTGTGTATTGAAATTAATGCACTGATCTTATGGACTTCTTTCAGGGTGATTTTTTTTCTTATAATAAAACAAAACAATCAATAGTGTATTCATAAAAATGCATGCTAACATTACACTGATGTTGTCAATGTTTTGATGGTTTGCTCTATATCCGTCGTATATAGCAAAATATATAGTATTTATTTCAATGTCAAATAATTTATCCATTTCAAATTTCATACATTACTGTAGTAAGTTTTGTCTGCAGAGAACGGTACAATGGGTAATAACTAATGTGTACTGGCGTTATGGAAGAAAGAATGCGTCAAAGAACGTAGCAACAGACGTATAATTTTACGAAAGTCATGATATCAATTTGAACTGTATTGTTCAAAAGAAGCCTTTCGTAATGTTTAAACGTCGTCATTATGCTAAGGAAAGTTTTAAGCATTATATGTTCCTGCCTTCTAAATTAGTTAAAGGTCATTTAAACATTTAATCGGCACTTAGTTGAACTGACGACGCATTTGGGAGTTGATCAGGTAGTCGGGATGAAGTGCTATAATAATGTATGTTTCTGATATCATTTTATATTTATATAATAATATATACTATCACTGTCTTGCAGAGCAAAATCCTATTTGACTGCGTTCATGTATTAAATACTTTTCTCAAAGTAAATTCTTTATATTATTATATCATTGTTTTCACATTCTGCATATTTATTTACATGTAAAAAGCGATAAATACATTCACAAATAATCAGTGGTAAAGGAACGTTTTGCGTTTTAAAGTAATTTTGGAGGAAAGTTGTAAAGAACGTAAGTATCCTTCCTATAAAAGTTCGTTTGTCTGAATCCTGGGTAGCTACCTGGATTAAATTCCAATGCATGGGCTTGCTTTGTCTCCGTGATGAATGTTACATTCCCACGGTTTACTCACATAGTTTGCTCCACTGATACATTCTATATTTATTCAAAGGTGTTTCATTGTTGTGTATTTGATGTTCAGTTGATATAATTTTAGTTTTTCTCTTCCGGTCCTTGTAAAGATTTGCAGTCAACATGTTCACCTATCGATCACAAACAAATGAGGGAATAAAGGTTGACACAATAAATATATTTAAGCAAAGAAATATATATTTCACAGAATGCTTTTCTAATTTAAGGTAGACATCCAATCAGTAGTTTAAAGAATTATTAAATATTAAACTATGTACTGGTGATTATTTTACACGCAGCTTTGTATTCCATTTTATGTTGGTGATATTTGTACTTCTAGGAAGGAGTTCGAGAAAATGAAGTAAGTTTTATATTTTCGGTTACATTTAGCTCAGATATATTTCTGTAGTTGACGTTAAGGTGAAATTTAATATATTGGTTTTGGATTAACGTGATTGCTATATGCTTAATTCGCAAGTTCATAAAAATTTAAATCAAGTCATAAAAATATTATCATAAATCTAACTGTTTACAACTGAGTCAAAGATGCTTTTCCCAGACATTGTGTAAAGCTCATTATTTCATCTTGTATAATGAATGTATCATGATTTGAGGCATATGCATTAATTATCCTACATTTCGTCTTTGCGCAATGTGACGATCCCATAAAGCTGATATAGTATTGGCTTTATTAGTGGATATGTTTGTGTTATGGGGCTTTTTAGCTTACCTTTAACAGTTTTTTTGTCTTATTGATATGATATTTGCAATGTGGCATGTTATAGTGATGTATACTAACAAGTTTGAGCTAGGACGTAACCGTATTTACGCCATGTTATTTATATAATGAAAAGGATATAAACAGATTGAACTTAATCTGAAAAGCAATAAAAGCGAAACTGGTCATACATTCGACGTGCTAAAGGTGTTCACTATGCATACCAAATGGGTCCAAAAATAGAAATAAAAAACATAAAAACGACAGCAATGAAAAACTGTGTAAATATCTGTTTAAAAATAGAGATAAAAAGTTTTATTAATTTAAATAATTGTACAAGGTGACATAATTCAAAGTTCACTCTTTAAATTTTTGTTTTCGTGTAGAAATGTAAGCATATTTTGTGTTTCGTAATCTGTTATGAAAAGAATAATAAAATATAAAAAGCCTTGGAATTAATTATTCTAAATATAATTCAACATATATAACACATAAATGCATTATACATCATAATAAATAGAGATTAAACATGTTTATCTCTGTTTATTCATAAAGGTATATATATATATATATATATATAGAGAGAGAGAGAGAGAGAGAGAGAGAGAGAGAGAGAGAGGGGAGAGGAGAGAGAGAAAGAAAGAAAGATAGGGTGAGTGAGAGAGAGGGGTGGGGTTGAGAGAGTCAGTTTCTAATTCATCACTATATTAATCAAATAAACTAAAATGTAAATGGTTTGAGGATATATGTCTGTGTACATAGCATATAATATATTCAGGCATCATCCGCTCAATACTTATCAACCATTCAAAGCGTAAAATTATATCAAGGAATAGCAATTAAGTTCACATAATAGCTGATATGGTTGAAGTCGTATTCAAATATTCGTAAGCAGAAATGACGAATAATTTTACGAGATAACTGTTCATTTGATTACATTTTTATACCTGTACCTCATTGTGTAGAATCATGTTCCTAAATATCGATGTATTCTGGAGTGCAACATATTTTCCACAGGAATTGAGTGTGTTTTCTTAGCTTTGTTTTACGTCTGCTATATAGGTTGATATAAACTTCTATACTGTCTTACGAACCCACTCCGCCTTTTAAATATTATATTCTAGTCAACTGTGTAATATGTATATCTTTATTCACTTTCATCGTTTAATTATTATTTATTTTGTTGCCCTTGATAGTGAGAAGTTAAATATAAATCGGTAAGTAGAATTTATTTTTATAGACATTTTAACACATCCATACTTACATGTATGACGTTAGGGATACCAAAATATCTGTTTCCTGTTTGCCTTTTCCTCAAATTTAAATTTAAATGGGTATAAATTCACTATCATGGTAGGTATTTGTAAATAAATCTAAGACCGTCACGTCTTATATACACATAATATGTCATGCAATTCTACGGGGTTTGGTCAATTTATGTCGCTATCTCTGTGAACATGATTTCATTATTTCGAGTGTTGTGTAGTCCGTTCTTGTAACAAGCGACGGACCCAACTACTACCTACATGTCATTATCCTTACCATGAACGTTTGTTGTCATTGTAACATATCAATGAGCTTGCCACCTAACATAATTGTTTCGTTAAAAATCGAAAAATGGATAGAAATTGACTGAATTCAAACCATCATCATTGAATCATATACAGTCGACTCCACTTAACTACACATCGGTTAACTTCACACTCCTGATAACTGCACGTAATCACGCCGGTCCCGATTTTTCCCAATGCTTAAAATGTACTGTACCGTACTCCAGTTAACTGCACACTCCAGTTAACTGCACAGTCTCGTGACGGGCCCGAGGGTGTGCAGTTAACCGGAGTCGACTGTAGTATAAAGGTAAAATTACCTTCAGGGATATCATATGAAGTATACATAATCTCTGATATAGTTAACATCCAGTAGATTAACAAAACGATAAGAGGAAACCGAATTTAAAGCACTGTAATTGATGTTTTTAGCATATGTAATGCTTATTTCTTTATAAACTAGTTCTTAAGTATATATGGAGTAATGCCAATGGACACGTGTGTGTGGTTGAAACTGCATATACATATATATATATATATATATATATATATATATATATATATATATATATATATATATATATATACATACGTATATATCCTGACTATCCTGACATTAGTAATTTCGGGAAACAAAGCGATAAGAATCAGATAAGAATGAACCCATGTGTATTGATGTGGTAGAGACTTTGAACTTTCATTTCCTGTCCAGTATGCGAATTTTCAAATAACGATGAAAAAAGTAAATTGGAAAAGGGTTTGTTATTTTCGAAATTGCAAACATGATAGCATGTTTCATTCTTGCAAATCCGACGCCCGGAAGGTCCCCTATGCAGAGGTAGCAGTTAATTAAGTGGTCAGTGGGTTCCCGCCAAATTCGTGGTATAGCGAACTTCGTTGTTATCCTGTCCCGTCTGTACCATCCTACAAAATATATTTATTTCACCAGTGACTAATGTGTAAGAGAATCCCGCAACATTTGTCATATATGATATATTTTTTTAAAAAACATTAAAAATTGTTAAAAAACCTAAATTTAAAAGCATTTATCATTATGATTTTTATAAAAACAAATTTTATAACATAATAATCGCTCCAACAATTGCCCATCTCACAATCTTGAGTTTTCGGCGGTGCTTGATCCCGACAGGCATACCGAAATATGCAGAGAAGTCTTCACATATCTTAGCAAATGCGTCCACTGAGAACGTTTTCACTCTTGTCTTGATAACTTAAACGCAGATATTGCAAAAGGTGTCTGCCGGATACTTGCATTATCTTGGTTCTATCTCAGAAAAATGTAGATATGTATCTATTTAAGATTCTCGAGCTAAACTGGTGGGCTTATGGCCCCAGTATTTGTACTATATTGATATTACTGGAATGTTCTAGAACTGTCTAGAAGTTTCTCCAACTTTACTCAGCACTGCATCTATGTGTAATGTTCAGGAAAATATGTTTATTTCAAAATATCACTCTTCTAGTCATGAAAGCAAAGATGGTGGAGAATAATAACCGATTTGTATTTTCAGGGATGATGTAACGAAACGGAAGTAAGTAGAATGTTTCCAGTTACGTTTTTTCGCAGATTAACTGGTATCAATGACATAATAGAGAGCTTAGTATCCACATAATGTTTCAATTTCCTCAGTTAAATTTACAATTCACAATATCCATATTCATTCTTAAAATAAGTATTGATTACCAAAGTATAAATAATCTCTTGAGATATTCTGACTATTCCGATACCATGATACCTCTTGCATGCTGAATTAATCTAAACTGATAGACTAAAAAATGCATTACTGATAACTGATATCCGAAGCAATCGTGTGTGAAGAACCTGGTCTTTCAATTTTAATATGATATGAAATCTACATAGTGTCAGCGATTGGTAAGACTTCGAAAAACATGATATAAAATGTACATAGTCCCAGAGATTGATAATGCTTCGAAGAATATGATAAGAAACGTACAATGTCACGTGAGTTTCCAATTGTTTACTACGTTTCTGAAACTACATTCTAGTTCATGTGACAGCTGTGCTTTTAAACGAACATTCTTATCCGCTTTAGAAACTACTGCAGATGAGAGACGAGAACAATTGTTTTGTGTATAATTGCGTTTTGCATTATTCAACACCCAATGAACGTTTCCAACAAAGCTCACAGAAATAGTTAGGTTTATTAACTATCAGAATATCGACTTCTTCTTGACAGAAACATGGCTAAAACATCAGGCGATGAGCACGAAAGCTTGGATGTAACATCCGTCGGTTACTATATTAAGTTGTTCCCCAGCCACTTGCACTGAGGTGGAATGGCTGTCATGTCAACTAATTACATGACAAAATGTCTTAAATACAATAAAAATCGTTAATTTCTGCCACACATCGTGTTAACTAGTCCAAACAACCCTTACAATGGAACAAAGGTCAGTCCATTTTTCCATTAACACACACACACCCACACACCCACACACACACACACACACACACAGTACAGTAGAAAACATCAATCCAAAGATAATTAAGTTTTTAATTAATGCTTTATAATGTTTGCACTTAGACGTTTTGTATGTTCTGCTGTTTAGATTTGATTGTATGCGGTATTTGCATAATTATCTGAAACAATAATTAATTTCATCGTAAACTGTGAGTGTGTTTATTGTCATTTTTATTTTAATGTTGTGTGGATATTGGGTTTTCGTTTCAGGGATGATCTAATGAAAACAGAGTAAGTTAAATAAGATAAACATGTTTTGCTGGAACCCTATTGATGGAAGTAACCGCGAACGAAATGTATTTATTAAGATTCAAACAGGTGATGCTATGGAAACTAACTGAAGTCACGATATGCATCTGGATCATGATGAATTATTTTTAACCTCACACTTTAATTCGTAAAAAATAATTCGAATACTAATGTTTCATTTACTTTCGAACACTCAATATATAAACTTGAAATTTCATCAAGGAATATCGAATAAAGTGCTAAAGAAATATGATATTACTATCGTATAATGGACATATGTGTAAACAAAGACCAGAAGAAGAGGCTTTTGAAAGAAAAATTGCTTCTTGTGATTATAAATGATGCTTTATAAAATGTGTTTATAAAATATGGCTCGACTTATGGATGTGGTGATTCCATTAGAAGACTTTCTTGTAGCAGACACTAGACCTAGAAATCTCATCCAAGATTTCAGATTTCTGTTTTATTGTACAGGAAACCTATACACATCAAAACTGCTATATTCCATTCATGTTTTCAACATTAAACAGCCAGTTAACCAACAAAAAAACGGTCACAGTTCAGACTGTATTCCTCGTAAATATTGTCATAATATTATATGGTCCACCCTTGTATCCTAAGAAATTGAATCAGATCACGTCGTTTTAATATGCCATCTGGACGCATCCATCCCTAACCTTCCACCTTTATTTGCTACCAAGAGCAACATCCGTACTTTAAATATAACCAAAATAATGCATGCATCCAAGCAAACCTTACAAATCGCTAACCTCCTCCAGCAGAACAACTTGATAGTTGCCTTCGTTCATTGTTTATAAAACATGCCGCAGTCACCAAGTGTAGATGATCAATTCAAAAGTGTTCTTCGTGGTATAGCAGTGCTACGGACCAGCTTCGCTCTGGTAAAAGAGACCGCCGTAAAGCGAATAGGCCTTGGTTCTCCACCTGACTCACTATTCATAAACAACGATGAAAAGCCGATAAGAAGAATATTACAAGCTTAATACATTTAGTCAAATTGTCCCACTACAGTACTAAGATGAGCTGCAAAGAGCTCTTTCAGATAACTAACAAACTAATGTCAAGGAACAAATGTACACCAATTCCATCTAAGTTTTCTCTTGCACACTTCCTGGACCTCTTTGCCAATTTCTTCCGTTACAAGGTACAAACCATTAGGGATAAACTTGACAACACAATTTCAATTAACTCGTCTTCACCATACAGTTACATTACAAAATTACACCGACAGCCGTTTTGCTGCATTTTAACCTGTCTCTAAGGATTTAGTATAGACAATCGCGATGAAAAGTGCACCAAAGTCATGTGAACCTGATCCAATTCCAGCATTGCTGCTGCTTGAGTGCTTAGATCCAATATTGTCTTCACTCACTGATATTAATACGTTTCACTCATCCGGCTAATTTAGATCATTTTTCAAAATTGCCATTGTACAGTCTCTGCCGAAGAAACCAACACCCGACCATAACGTGTAAAACGTCTACCACCCATATTATAATCTCCCATATATATATATATATTTATATATATATATATATATATATATATATATATATATATATATATATATATATATATATATATATATATATTAAAAACGTTGTTGTAACCCAGTTTGTATTTCATACGAATTTAATCAGTCTTTTTTAGTAATGTACAGTCTGCATGTCGCCTTTGCCACGGTACTAAAACTAATCTTCTGAAAGTAGTTCATGACATTCTTTCTGTTCTTCATAGTGGAATGATTACAGCCCTCAGCCTCCTTGCTTTCTCTGCCGCATTGGACACAATATACTACCATATATTACTGCACCGTCTCCAGCATGTATATGCTACTCAAAATACATCATTCCAGTGGTTTAAGTCCTACTTTATTAAACAGGACACAAAATGTATCTGTAAATGGAAGTCACTTCAGGCAGATTATCTATGTTGTGGTGTTCCACAACGTTTGTTTATGGACCTGTTTCATTCATTCTGTACATTCATCCGTTCTCTCGTGTCAACGGTCAACCAGTGTCTCAACAATTTTACGGTGATGACACACAATTATATAAATCTAACCGCCCAATTGAAGATGATGTAACCATCCAAGGCGTAGGGAGGTGCATTTTTGTATGTGAGATCATGGATGACATGTAACAAGCTGCTGATGAATGATGATAAAACTAAGCTCATTCTGATCACAACACAAAAACTTTGTCATTCACATCATTTACCTGTAACAATAATTATCAGCAACACCAACATTAACTTCACACTCTCAGTACAAAATCTAGCTGTTACTTTGGACATTACTCTGACAATGATCCAACATGTCATGAACATATTCAAGGCTGCATATGTTGAGCTGAGACGCATCAGATCCGTTCGCAAATATCTTTCAGTTGATGCCACTAAAGCAATTTAGTGTTCATTAGTACTTTGAATACTAGACTATTGTAAATCAACTCTGACTGGTTGGTCTCAATATCTAATCCAGAAATTTCACAAACGTTCAGACCACAGCTGCTCGGATGATCATTAGAGTACCAAAATCAAAGCACACCTCCCAGTCAATTTGTACCTTAACTGGCTATGCATTCGGTCAAGAATAAAACACAAAATATGTTCTTTGTGATACGTTTCACTGACTCACTCCAGCCCAACATACCTATCTGGTCTCACCCATGTGTACACACATGTACCTACGGTCCTCTTCTAAGCATCATATACACATTATTCTCACTCTGAAAACGAAGTCATACAGACAACGTTATTTTACATACCAATGTCCAGCTACGTGTAACGAACTGTCAATTGAAATTAAATAAAACGATCCAGTGATCCCTTTCAAGCGTGTTTTTAAAACATACATTTTCGATATATATTACAATTCATAAAGAAATCCTTGAAATGTCAGCTAAAATAATGTTATGAATTGTATTGCTTTATACCAGTTGATGCATCATTTTTATAAACCAGATATCCGTTGGGTTTTCTAGGTTAAGCACAAAGTAGAACAATAATGACCAGCCCTACCTTTCAGCGTGTTTAATAGTCCTTTCCGGTCAGACAAGGATAATAACTTGGTCTATTGTATTCAATTCTTTATTACATCATTATCTTTAAAAGTATTTCCAAAATACAAATGGGAATTTTCTTTAGAATAGAAGTTGTTACATGTTTGGCTGAAACATTTTAATATCTTGTGGTATAGGTTTAACATAATTTTGTTGTTCTTAAAACAAACGCTGGAAATATAGTTTCTTCCTTATGAAATACGTTGGCAAATGTTTGCTCTTCTTTTGCTGTTTTAATCTTCTACGGCTATAATAGGAACCATGAAAAGTAATACGTATTTACATCTCAACGAATGTAGTTGTAATATCCATGAGAAGTTGTCTTTTCTTGTGGATAGTCTTTCATTTATTCTACCTAATGATATATAATAACAAATAGTTTCTGTGATCGTTTAAAAATGTTTCTGGAGATCGTTACACAAGTTGAATATCTTATGAGATGAAAGATTTAATTTTTATTGTACCGGTATAGGGTATATTAAATCAAAGTCTCGGTATACGTTGCACGATCATGTCGACATTTTGTAGTGGATATCATATCAGATTTAAAAGTTAAATCAAGATTGTAAGATTTCCATCTTAATACTTTCCCAAGTTAAATGGCTTATAAATTCATCCATTTGAGACTAGAAAAAAATATTTATCTAATTAGAAATTCATGTTAATAATTTATTGGCAACCCTGTCCGTATGTGGGCCAATAAATTCCTAATTAATGCAGTAATAGGTTTGCATGTATTAATGCTAACTGTTAAGTCATAGTTTGCATGATATTGTATTTTTTTCTTGTTTTTACAGGGAGGAATTACAGATAGCTCTGTAAGTAGATTATTTCGAGTAATCATTCTTGTAGATACTCTTGCAATCATAATTTACAGAGAGTATAGTGTCCGTGTCATGTTTACAACATCCCAAATTTAATTTGGAAAGAGGACAAATAAAATATAATGAAACATATTTCTAAATAAAGGTAGAAACTTGATAATATCTACGTGAATCTTTTTCATGCAATTTGTAATCATATTTTATTTTATGAGATGTGATTATATTAACAATGATGGGTTTACAAACGAATTGTTAGATCGTGATGGAGATACGCATAATTCAGGATATTAATGTTAGTTATGCTATAAACACTGCTTTGTTAGAAATATACCTAGCAACCTAGATCGCAAAAAATTGTTTATATAAAATTGGAAAAGTTAGTCTAAGTTGGATATCAATATTCCCGGTTTATGGGAAACATTCTGTTTGTTGTCTAATGTATATCAAAATGTATTCATTTTCATATTACCCGGATGCGTGAAAGTAAAACAGATATGGTGACATTTATTTAAATGTGAGATTTGCAGTTAACGCTCATACTGACTTGCCAGTTACTTCATAATTATTATATTTGTAAAAGGTAAAATTTCTCTTTAGGAATAGCATATACAGTTGTACTTATAATATTAACAACTAATATACATAATAATGTATCTTATTAATAAATGACACATGTAACTACGTTTCCAAAGCCCGAATAACATTACAATAGGAGAAGTATTGTTATATCTATATTAGGCAGAGGTATATGCTGATTAAACCAAATAAATTATATTTTCTTAACAGGAAAGATGAACGTAATATTTGTTGCCAAACAAAAACATTTACAAACAACCATTCGTGGTATCAATGATTTTTTTAATCATTTTAATTAAGAAGATACGTAATATTCGCGCACGTTATAGATACTGTGTTTAAATTTGACATAAAACTCTTACATCGTAATATCACGCCAATTTAACAAAATTACATGAGAATTACTTCCTGCCAGGCGCGTTATTGTTTGTTTTACAGAATGCTATATATTGATTTTTATTCAGATGACTTATATTATGAATGCATGACTGGATATTACTTGCTTCAACGACAATTGCATTATGTGAATAATTGTTTGCGAAATCTAGTCCTCCATTTGTATGGCATGGCTGTGATGAATTATGCAATCAGGATATTTGACATCGCGTTATATATATATATATATATATATATATATATATATATATATATATATATATATATATATATATATATATATATATATATATATATATATATAATTACCTGATGCTTTGTACGGTAGAAAACAACATTCCGTGTTTGCAACAAAAAATAAGTTTTTAGCTCATCTACCTTAATGCTTTATAATGTATCCACTGACACGTATTGCATGTTAAGCTCTTTAGATTTAATTGTATGCAACATTTGCCTACTTATCTGAAACAATCATTTAATCGTTAACTATGAGAATGTATATTGTGATTTTTATTTTGATGTTTTTGTTGACATTGATTTATCGTTTCAGCGATGAGCTAATGAAAACAAAGTAAGTGGAATAAGATAGACATGTTTTGCCGGAAGACGATTGATAAACGTAACCGCTAACGAAATGTATTTGCTAAGATTTCAAACAGGTGCCATGGAAACTGAATGAAGTCATAACTTGCACGTGGATAATCATTATATAGTTAGATCCTCACAATTTAATTTGAAGTTAGATACCATCTGATCTGTCTTTAAAAATATCGTGTTAGTGTTTAACGTAATTAATGAGCTAACTTGAAATGAATATATTATCATGATAAACGTCGACTATATAACAATTCAAATTTTAATATTTCATTCACTTTCGAAAACTCGGATAAAATATTTTTGAAATTTCACAAAAAACATTGTTTAAAGTGCGAAAGATCTTTCCTATTGCTATCGTCTAATGGACATATGTGTAAACAAAACCCAGAAGAAGAGGCTTTTGAAAATAAAAATGCTTATTTTGATTTTATTGAAATACAAGATGAATCAATCTTTATAAAATATATCTCGATTGATGGTAATTCCATTGAAAGACTTTCTTCTAGCAAAAACTCGTAAAAAACTGTCATCCAAAGTCCAAAAGAATGAAAGGTTTCGTATTATATTAAACACCGCAAATATATATTAGTCACCTATAGTCGTAACATTGACCAGCTTTCTTTGCGAAGACCTCCTCGGAATAATGCACAACAGGTCAAGAATTATAGTATTGTCATAAAAATAAGCATTTTTTTGTTTCCATTGAACAGTCTAAAATATTTTACCTCTCAACAAATGCACACATTCAACATGAAGCACATCTGCAGACTTAAAACTTAACTTCGAGAAATGCGGATGCTTCCAAGATCGGAGCGAATCTAATTCTCAATATCTTACTACTAATTTCTGCTCGAAATTAGTTATTCATGTGACCTAACTCAATGTGAAATTACTAAACTCTTCTAAAATCATGTAAACCACATCAGCCAATGGGAAGAAAGACTTAGATGTCTTTAAGTCCTTTTATTAAGATTATTATTAATAATTGTCGACCCATATTTAATCATCTATTTAAATATTCTGTTTAATATTACACTCTTAAGGGACTCAGGTCATATTGCAAAATCTAAGTTAGGATATTTTGTTTATTTTTCAAGTGATGAATACAGTTGGAATTCATTATATACAAAAATGTGCAAGGGGCTTAAAAATATTGATATTCATAAAGATCAGATAACAAATCTAACGTCCACCATTTCATTCCGAATAAAAACAATGGGACGAGCCAGATAAGGACGCTATTAAGATTTATATTTTGTTTAACACTGCATTTGTAGGTGGCTTCTGTCAAATATTGAAACATACCTTTGTTCCTATATGTACGTTTCCATCGATTTCACGATATGCACAATTTGTTTTTCTCTTTGTCGGAACGAATGTCACGTTTAATTTCTCATAATGTGTTTCCGTGAGAACCTGTTAATGACAATGTATTTTATGTTTTGTCTGATAGAATGTTATACCTTGTTGTACATTGCAGTGAATAAGTTTACAGGCGGTACTTTCAAATTCAATATGTAGCAACATATTGTATGCTTAATTCATAAGTGCACCAATTCCTGTTGGAGCCAATAGTTAGCAAAATCAAGGCATATCTTTATTCACTACCATCTTTGCATGCATAGTAATGTAGATACTGTTTTTAATTTTAGCGAGAAAATGGTGAAGCTGCAGTAAGTGCTGTATTTTAAATGCTTTTTGTGGTATAATTGTATGTTCTGTTATGATATGTTTCACAGTAAATATATGTATTTCAGATTTTTTTTTTGAAGATATCAAGCTTTTGAAAAGTCACCATTTTAACTTTTAATGTTCTTTTATTTTGGCCATAAACGCGTATAGTATTAAACACATATAGACCATGTTGGCTCCGAAAGAAAACATTTTTTTACATCACCAAATGTGTTGGGGAATAACTAAACTACATCCTGTAAATATGAAGCCATTACAAAGGAAGTGCAAAGAACATTTAAAGTATGAAATAAAACAACATAATAAGAGACAGTTGTTCAAGGCAAAATGGTTTCCATTGCATTTAAACATTTGGCTGCAAACTATTATCACAATTAACCTCGTCTATTGTAATATATTACAGTTTACAATATTTAGTTCTTTTAAAACGTACTTATGTTCTTATTTTTGCTGCTCGTCCCAAACGAACTATATAAAGCTATACATTAAACTGTATACTTTGTTAGTGGCTCAGTCTGTGTTTGAAACACTCATATATTAGTGGAATATGTAATAGATGTATCGTTGTTCACGCTAATAATGATATCAGTTTTATGTGGATATTGTTTTTTTCAGGAAGGAAGAGGAAACATTAAAGTAAGTAGACTATTCAGAGATTGATATTTATATAGAAGGCCCTATGCTCCGTTTTGTGTTTACTCTTTATGCACAATTCGTAACTTGACATGTTATAGGTTCACATTAATCATAGTTCTGAGTTATAAATATGTATAGATTGTTTTGTAAAATGATTTTCGATAGCAAGTACATCGATACCAAACGTGAACTCTACTGCGTTGAACAATATACATTGAATTTGATGTCAAAGTATATATTACAAGAACGTTGCTTCTTATTGTACTGAACTATTGGATTCCTATTAGCTGTAAATGTTTCATACGAAATATTAAATTAGGAGAAGGATGATAGTATATCTAGCTTAAATTCGAAAAACATCTCACGATTTGTTTAGCAGAAGTAGTTTGTTGTTTCGTTATAAAAATACTGAACATCAATTCGTTGCTCATGAAAATAGATCTTCACATATTTCATTCATGGTGTCATTGTTGCTGGATTTTAATTGGACAGCAAAGACATCAAAATCAAACAAGCAGAGCAATACATTTGACATAATTACATTGCTAATTAGTTCCTTGTTCGTCTCGCTTAACGTCATACATTTATTGTAATACATGGGACGGATAATGTTAATGAAATGTGTTACTAGGGTCAATCGGAAGGATATGTCTGAGAGAGATTGTTACATTTGGTGAATTTTTTTATGAAGTCTAAGGCACGAATTAATTTTGGTTGATGCGCTCTGAACAGACTTTTTTTTTACAAGATTGTATTAATCAACTGTTTTAATCTCCTTTGATATGTATATCCAGTAAATATATGTATTTTACATATTATTTGTGAATATGTCATGCATTTAACAAGTCAAGATTTTAACCTGTAATGTTTTTATATTTGAGTCCTAAACACGTATAGTATTACACACGTATAGACCAAGTTCGCTCCGAAAGAAATTATTTTCTTACAACCCCAAATGTGTTGGGGAATAATTAAAATACATCCTGTAAATGTGTAGCAATTACAACGGAAGTGCAGATAACATTTTATAGTATTATCATAAAAAAACATAAGAAGAGACAGTTGGTCAAGGCAAAATGGTTTCCATTGCATTAAAACATTTGAATTTTCAATGTTCCACAATATTGATGTAGTGATTTGATCGAGTAACCCACGTTTCAGTGAACAGTACATTTTACGATCATCGTAGTCACTGATATTGGTAGCGAACTATTGTCAATTCTGGAAACAAATCGAGTGGAAATGTATGACATAGTATGTCTTATTTTACGCAACTCTTTGATCATTCGAACGTTTGTAAAATGTTTTATAAACTACTGTTGGATAATTACACTGGGAGAGTGATTGACATAACTGTATTAATCAAAATCATATTTTAGATCTTTCATCAAACATCAAGAAGTTTTTTTTAGTATGGAACATATCCGTAACTATCTTTTTTGGGTAGTTCTTTAACATATAGCTTTGCAGTGCTGTAAAGTACGTTGAGAAATTATATCATCAATGATACCAGTTTGTTTAATTGTATTATGGAACTTTCTCATGAAAATTAGATATGCAAGTTATTTCCATTCAACATTTTAATTTAAATTTCTCATAAATATATTAATATATTGGAGAGGCAAATATTGAGAAGGACTCTCTTTTCAGAGATATCTGAAAATATGTGCTTCTAAGATCGTTTCTAACTATGAATTGTTTTCTCGAAATATGGGACTACATTTATATTGCATTGATATATATATATATATATATATATATATATATATATATATATATATATATATATATATATATATATATATATATACACAATCACACTTAACTAGTAATATATTCCAGTTACAGTATTTATTTCCTTTAAAACGTACTTATGTTCTTCTGTTTGTACCTCGTCCCAAACGAACAATATAAAGCTATACATTAAACTATATTCTTTGTTAATAAATCAGTTTGTGTTTGATACATCATATACTAGTCGAATATGTAATAGACGTATCGTTGTTCACGCTAATGATTACATCAGTTTTATGTGGATATTAATTTTTTTTCCAGAAAGGAGGAGGAAATATTAAAGTAAGTAGACTATTCAGAGGTTGATATTTATATAGATTTACGTACAGTGATTACGTTAGGAAGTCCATATTCTCCGTTTCGTGTTCGCTCTTTCTACGCAATTCGTAATTGGAAATGTTATAGGTTCACAGTAATCATAGTTATAAGTAATAAATATGTATAGATTGTTTTGTAAAATGATTTTCAATAGCATTAATATCAATACCAAACGTGAACTCTACAGCGTTGAAGAATATACATTTTGTTTGCTGCCAATGTATATATTACGAAACGTTGCTTTTTATTGTACTAAATTATTGGATCCATATTAGCTGTAAATATGTTTTATACGAAATATTAAATTAGGAGAATGATGATATTGTATGCATCTCAAATCCGAATTACATCTCACGATTGGTTTAACAAAAGTGGTTTGTTGCTTCCTCATAGAAATACTGAACATCAATTCGTTGCTCATGAAAATAGATCTTCACATATTTAATTCATGGTGTCATTGTTGCTGGATTTTTATTCGACAGCAAAGGCATCAAATTCAAACAAGCAGAGTAATAAATTTGACATAATTACATTGCTAATTAGTTCCTTGTTCGTCTCGCTTAACGTCATACATTTATTGTAAAACCTGTGACGGACATTGTTAATGAAATGTGTTACTAGGGTCGATCGGGAGAATATGTCTGAGAGAGATTGTTACATTTGGTGAATACTTGTATGAAGTCTAGGGCACGAAATTATTTTGATTGATACGCTCTGAAGAGACGTATTATTTTTACAAGATTGTATGAATCAACTGGTTTACCCTCATTTGATATGTTAATAGGATAGAAGATAGGCATTATTGAAATCATATTTCCCTTTTAACCTAGTACATTTAATTCGTGGCATAGAATTCCTTACTTGAAACGGCTACATGTTCTTTTGTATGTTTTACACAATAGATGAAATATTTATATATAGTTGCCCTTACTTCTGTGTTTTAATACCCACCCAATCAGTATAATGGATATTATTTTCCATTTTAGGAAGGAGATTGTGAAATTCCAGTAAGTAGAATTTGTCGTTATAGTTGTCGATGCATACATATTCACATTGATGAAGTTATGAATAAAATATTCGCCGTTTTGTATTTCCTCTTTTTGCTCAGCTTGTAATGCGAATTTGAAACTTTGCACCTTTAACCTCCTATATTTCATGCACGGTATAATCTTCACAATTCTTGGTTTGACGATTTTTGTACATTTCGTTCCTTCGCCAAGTCAGGAATTGTGTTATAATTTTGCATCGTCTTTGCCATAAACGCCAATTATGATGGTCACATATAGATATAGTAGGATATCAATTACATACATTTATGCTACAACCAGTTGACATGCCATAGAAGTTTCATGAAACCAAGGTTTCCCACAATATGTGGTTGGAAGTGAACTATACTGCGTTGAGCACACATATTCTGATTGATGCCCATGTATATTTCACTAAATTTCAACAATAATAATTTACATAAAAAATGGATGATGCTTGATACGTGCGAAGGTACAATTGTGTTCATATATAGACGCATATTCACTTATGTGTTGTCATCAATTCGAATTGTTGGAATTGTAAGTAGGAATAGCAAACGCAGTGAAAAAATCTGTCATAATAATTATGCTTATATAACACTTTGATAGACAAAGATGAATATGTAAAATTTGGTATATATTGTATTTGAATAGTAGGGTCACATTAAAGAAGTTTTGAAATAACGACGCAGCAGTTCCATTGGGACCCTTACTTCTAGTTAAAATAATATAATCTACATCACAATATCGGTAAAGGACAGTGGTCCTCTTAGAAAACACGAAAGAGACGATTAAGACAACCATGACATCTGACTGCTTTTGTAAAACTTAACTCTTTAAAAATTCATTAGCTGTAAGAACCTTTTAAATACTGACAAAATTTGCATTTGGAGAGTGACTGAATACGTTTAAACATCGCAGGTCTTCACTTGAATTGCGTTCCTGCAAACGTCAGTGATTTTATAAAATCTTGATATACTGCAAGATCATATACATTTTATTGGTCTAATCTCATTTGATGTTTATATAGAATATACGTTACATATATTGCAAAATATAAAATTTCGTATGCATTATCGCGTCCATATTCGTATGTTGTATGTGTGTTATATATTGTGATATATTTTCTTACTTGAAAGCACTATATATCCATTTGTGTTTTGCATCTCAGATAAAATGTATCCAATGATAGACTCACATCTATGTTTTATTAGTCACATTATACTTACTTATAGCACATTATAATTATTTATAGCAATCATATGCTAATCCGATATTATCCGATATTATATATATATATATTATATATATATATATATATATATATATATATATATATATATATATATATATATATATATATATTCAAGCTCTTCTTTGTATCAACACGCACACATATATTGTTTTCTTTCCAGAGCGAGTATGGAGAAATTGCAGTAAGTATAATGTTTCTGGATAAATATCGATCCAAATATACTCATATCGTTATCAATATTATAATGTCCATTCCATATTCGCTATTGCTACTCAGTTCATTTATGGAACTGGCATACATTCAATCATGAAGTATTGATAAGTATAATTAAACCTTAATAGCGTTTCCACACACACACAAAGACACACACACACACACACAAACACACACATATATATATATATATATATATATATTTATATATATATATATATATATATATATATATATATATATATATATATATATATATATATATATATATATATATATATATATATATATACTTACATGAAATAAGCAACATGTAGTTTTAAATATTTCTTGCACGGTACAAGGTAGGAATTTTTCGGCTAATTAATTCTACATCATTTCGTGCTTGTGATATATCACGAATTCATATACTAATCTTTTATTATTTTAACATTAAACGATCACACAGTTTGTACCATAACGATTTAACTGGTCCCGCCATTCCATGGTTGAAATGAACTCATATATTTAGGCTTCATTTACCTACGAGTCATCATCTATTACATTGTTATAAATTCGTGTTTGAATAACACAGAGAGTGGACACCATCTTTAATATGAATAATTCCTCATTGTCTAACTCTTGCTAAAGGGTATTATCTTCATGATTGTAACAGAATTGTTACCGAGTGGATGGTGGATTAAATAAACAACACACACACAATATTTGAAAGATAATGTAAATTTATGAAATAAATTATTAATGAAAAAAATGATGTATCAACACAATAACTCATGCATTCAACCCACAATCACGCTACACAACTATTGACAATTCAAAAATAAATTAAATATTAATATAAAAAAACAAAAGGAATCTCCTGGACTATACACAGATCCAAGGAACATTTACAAAAGTTATATTAACGCAAGTATCAATTGCGATAATAAATACAAACATCAAACTATACTATCGCACGTATGGATTGCGACAACTAGCACGAACATATACATGTATTTAATCAAGTTGCTAACTTTGTTTGAGATTCATTTAATCCCTTGAAATACAACTGTGATTTGAAGTAACTATGTAAATATAACAATGTATTCAATTGTACTACAATTGCAACACACACATGTGTCTCGACCCCGTATAACCGTATGATCCACCAACTGTTGAATGGCCGCCCAGCTTCTCCAAATACCTAGCGTTGACTCAATACTTATATCGGTCACTTGCTCTTCACGGATCCACCAGTTATATGTACAGACAGCATACAGCATCTACTAGAACCAACTGTCCCAAATACCTAGAATCCACCCCGGATGTTTACAATTCTAGACAATTCCGACACTCGGACGTTTAGACTTCTAGATTTCCGGATATTTACACATCACGACAGATGTAGACGGACAGACAATCCGACAGACAGACAGTCAGATACCTCAATTCGATCGCACAATTAAACAGCACAATTACGGCACAATGAAGTCTAATAGTGACTAGTAATTCCAAATATTCCACGTTTAAATCTGCATTGTAATAAAGGCATCATTACATGAAATGATAAACTGAATAAAACTCAAAATAAAACGAAATATAAATTTAACACTCACCCCTTTGGCTGGAGAAAGAATAACGAGCTATCTATCATGTGATAAGATATTTGTGAACCCGTAATATTATCAGAAATATTCTGCCTTATATATCCTCAAAAAGGTGAGCAGAATTCACGGCAAAATTCCCGTGCACCCCGTGATTCTAATGTTCCTGACTTCAAGCGATTCGTAGTCAGGCTCATGCAAATCGTTACACGTCGCTTACCTTGGAAAAACCACTTATTCACCCCAGGTAACGCATGTACGACGAAACAAAAAAAATGGTGAAATTTGTTTGTAATTCAAAAAGAAATAAATTCAATTTTCGCCTAATTCTGTGACAATGATACATACCAGATAAAACGCATCTAATGACATATTAGACTCTGCTTTATTAACCAACGAATCCGTATTTTAAAAGTATCCATATGAGTATCGATATTGTTTTTTATTTCCAGGAGAGAGATGGAGAAAATGCAGTAAGTAAAATGTTAAATGCTAGTTGGATTGTAGATGGCCTTATCGTGATTAAATAAGATATACAATCGTCTCATTCTGCTCAATTCCTGATTGCAGTTGATATACACTTAGGTATAAAAGTTTGTAAAATTACATTATACCCGTGTCACTTGTGTAAAGGTTTCTGTAAGAATGTGCGGGTGGGGTGCTCCAGAATTTTTTAAATTATTACAGAAGACCCACCCTGGCTCGTTAATATTCGAAATTGAAGTAGGGATATAGAAATACAAAGCTCAGAGTCCCCAGTCAGCGATGTCGACAGTTAAGTTACTGAATACACAAAAGGCGAAATTAAAATCAATAACACTTTAATACCAATCAGTAATAGATATTCATTTTTCAAATAACATTCAAATTTTTGTTGCCTTTTTTCTCTGGATTGGTACTCCGGTTCCTCTCCAGCCCATCCAACTCTGCCTCCGTTCTCTACTTTTCCCGTCTTCCAGAGACTAGGGACCAATTGCACCAGGACATTTCCCTCTGTCTCCTACAGCTCCTCTGGTCCTTAAAAGCTCCCTGTATGAACACACAAGGACCTTTTCGTATTCCTCTAGCTATCTAGAATCACATTAAACAACAATATATCATCAGATAAACTATTACCTTCCGTGTTCACGCATACGGTGTACACGGTATCATCTGCTAATCATGCATATATCAATAGGTTTCATCGCATCGGTATATATAGATTCTCAGTCTTATACAGAACAATGTCACAGAATCAGACGCATTTACATACATTGCACTTATACAAATAGTACACAGATATCGACATATCCATGCATTGATATATCCTTACATATGATATTCCTGCATAATATACCCGAATATTTAAACATCGTTATGCACACTGCAATCATTAAACAAAGTTATAGTTCAATTCAACATTTGCAAATCTAGAATATCACATGAAATTCTACGAATTAACCAAATAGCGAATTGCAATATTAATACTTTACATAAACATTTCCATATCTCAACATATGCATGTAGATGAAACACTACACGTGAATCAAACACTACAACGGAATCGAACCATACAAATTTCTATTCTATGTACTAACGATTCTAGTAATGAAATATACATACTGCACATAATTAAAGTACAATTACTGTGCCTTAATAGATTACAACAATCAAGCATATACGTCACTAATCTGTCCGAAGCTCCTTTTTAATTCCCAGAATAACAATGTTTCCCGCCAATTTCAGATGACGTCTGAGCTGCTTAGAACTTCCCGCTAGGTAGTTTAGCGACTACCGACGTTTAGTTTTTAAGACAGTAAGTTTAAGCATGCGATTCCAAATGCGGCCAGGCCTTGCTCAATTCCGAGAGAAAGTCTATTCACCTAAGGCTGTATACTTAGTAGACACCGCACCGTCCACAGCACTCTGTCAAGTGCTGGTTACGACCCTCACTTGATGTTATTTTTAAGCCAACACTTACATGTGAATCTCGTTCTGCCACAATAAGGCGCCAGTCACGGGTTCCTATGGCCATGTTACATACACTGGCTTTGCCACCTAATTGTTGGCAAAGCTGACCTAATAACATTTATTAGTTGTGATTATTAGACTTACGGTCTAGCATATTCTTGTTGCAATCTAGTTATTGTTATTTAATTATTACTGACATGATATTGTTATTTTCAATTTAGCAATGTGTTAACATTATCGTAAATCTCTTGCTCGGTAAAAGTTTCTTAATTAACTATTATTGCAGATTTTATGATTGAAACAAATTATTGTTTGACTACCTGTAACCTATCTTGTTGTAGGGGAGCAGCTAATGACTGCGATAATCTCTTTCATTTTAGCCCGTTTATTAATACTCTTTGGTACTTTACAAGTAAATCCACACGTTGATGTTATTTTCTCATCTGTTAAGTCTGTCTTGTTTTTTCTATTTTCTTTCATTGTGCCCTTTAGAAACGTGCTTGACAGGCCAGATGAATGTTTGACATGACCGTACCATCGTAGTTTGCAATTATTTACAATAGTGAGCTGATCTGTCCAATTTCATCTTGGATTCTGTAATGCACCTCCTCATATGAGACGTGGTCTAAGCATGAGATTTCAGAATCCTGCGATAATGTTTCATATCTGAAGCAAACGTTCTTCTATCTAGTCTGCTCTCAGGATCTATGTCTCACACTCACAAAATACTATCGGCATTGTTGAGAAACTCATCCGTTTGATCTTCGGTCCAAGCATAATGTTGCCGTCCTTTTCCAAACATACTTCAACCAAGTCAGTGCAGTTGTTATATATGCAATCCTGGTAGGAACCCCTATGTTTAGTCTTCATCTGATATTATAGCATCCAGAGACTTGTACGTTTTCAATGTTCCCAGCTTCTATCCATTCCATCTTATTTTTAGGACTCCTTTTGGGATGTTTATCATTAGCGTTTTCTTTAAGATCTGGTTTCTATCTTATGCCTTGGTGATCCTTGGTTGAAACGGTTCACTAATTATTCCATTGTTTGTGCATTTCCTACTAAGTCATCGAGGTCGTTAGCGAAGTGCATGTTGATGATTGTTCTGTCTCCAAGGCTAACAATACTCTCATGGTATTCCAAGCCATCGGCCATAATCTTTTCTAGGTATGTTAAACAGTGTGAGGGAGAGATGGCACCTCATTCTGAACTTTTGTCCTGCACCATTCCATCATGTTACCATTGACGAGAAATGAGCTGGTCGACTTGTCATACAGTTATTCTATGATTCGCCTTTATGTTGTATATCCGTATGGTGGCTCACAGGCTTTGCACACAAATTCTAAACGTCATCATGTCGAGAATCTTTTTAAAACCAATGAAGACGTTAAGGATGTCGTGTTGATTCTGCAGATACCTCTCGCAGATGATAATTATATTGCAGTTGGTGTATATAGTGATTCGTCTTACTCTAAACCTTGCATGTTGACGATTATGTTAGAATACTGGCATGACTGATTGTTCTGTATTTCTCACACAGCTGCAGATTCCTATTTTTTTGGAGGGATGATGATACGAGTCTGAGCCATTCGTTTGTTTGATGTATTATGTTGCAGATTGTTGTAAGGACATCTATCATGAATGTTCATTCTGCTTGAACAGCATTGAATACCCCATCTGTCTTCCCTTTCTTTAGAACATTTAATGAAGCTTCTATTTCATATATATATGAGACATTGACGTTCCGCAACAGTCTGTCAAGGGTGGAAGTTACGAACCCCCACATGATCTCTCTTTGATCTAAACACAGAATTTCATTTCATCACTTACCTGTAAACCATGTTATGGTAATATGACGTAAATGGCTTGCCAAAAATAAGGTCAGTCACAAATTTTATAACCATGTCAAATAACTGGCTTGACACTTCATTGTTTGCCGGATTGACATTTGTGCATACGGGCTGCGAGAAATTATTGGCCTGTGGGTCTAACATCTACATGGCTAATTCTTACAACGTGACAAGAAGAGTGATTATTGTTATTAAAATTCCTGAACTTTTCTCAAGGATTGCTTTTAATATAAATATATACAAAATATTTGATTACTCAGATAAATGATGAACATAATAACCCTTGTTCTCGCTAAAATAATCGATTGCAGATGTTTGATTTGTGATGTCCTTACTGTTTTCTCCGAAAGGAATTAGCAAAGATAAAGACTTAGTATTGGAATAATACTTAACAATTTTAGAATTGAACAAAAACAGAATCTATGATATTGGGCAATTACTGTTATTACCATCTTATATTTTCTTCTGGCGAAAAATAATAACTATATTCAAACAATGCGGGAGGATACTAATAATAAATAGTTGACAATAAGGCCATGGACACACACATTGTTGGAATATGTTAACAAAGTTTAGTGCTTCACTTTAATTGAGTTAATGCAGACTGTAATTAATTATATAAACAAGATATACTGAAAGATTGTAACATTATCTTGGCATAATTCCTTTATATGTGTTTATAGAATAGTATGTAGAATCCAAGGATTGAAACATAAATTCATAGTTTACTCATCCGTGTACATTATAGTATGTGTATTAATGTGCACGATGTTTTAACTTGAATTGCGTGCATGTTAATTCTTTGTTTTATTTCTCAGACAAAACGTAGCTAACGATATTTGCATTCTGTCTTAACAAACCAGATGGTATTTGAATCAATAAAATGCTTGGCAAAAAATATTTTAGTAACCATTAGATCTATATTTCAAACAATCACATGCTTGTCAGCTAAGTTACAAGTATGTCTTTATTCAATCTCATGTTTATATTCATAAGTATCTTGATATGTTTTTCTTTGTAGGCTTGGGTCCACGATAAAAACGTAAGTGAAGCTATTTAAATCAGATACACGTCAAGGGAAAACGCATAAGGCATAATCATCTGTTTTAATTTCCTCAGTTTGAATTGGATATACTGATATATAAATTAACGTCTTGACAGCGTATACCTATATAATGTACATTCATGTCTGCATGCTGTAGTCCCATTTTAAATATTGTACAGTGAATATAAGTTACCTGTTAAGCCAACTACATTTGCTTGTTTCGTCCAAGTGACTTGAGAACAATTCAGAAATTATTTTTCCATTATACGTATCATGAAATGCTCGTTTCGTGTTAGGGGTATTAATGAACCTAGCTCTCAACACATATGTATTTTAAATTGCAACCATACAATACTATTCCATTGGAATTAAATGAATTCACATAATGTAACAAACGTATCTTGGAAAAGTGTTTCAAAACAATTTGCGTTCTTTGGTCTTAGACATATATACACATATTAGGCTTGTTGTCAAACTAATACTCAACTGACGTATATATTTCTAACCATATGAATGAGTATGGCACAATCAAAAACTTCTAGTGAATACCACGATTTTAATTGGCACGTTTTATTAATTCATTCATATTGGCATGTTTTGTGAAAGGTGAAATTAAAAATATAAATATCATTAGAAGTTTAGATAATCTCATATTTTATTCACTCATATACCCACGTTTAAACAACAATTTGAGAAAACGATTGAAAGGAAAAATGTGTTTTTAATTTTATTTGCGTAGTTGCTGCTTTAATGTTTATAGAACACGTTGCAGAATAATCATCTTGCTTCGGCGCCTAGAAATATCATCACAGTCCCAGATATTGCTAACGCTCAATTGTACATTCTGGAAACAAGAGTAAACCGAGTTTTATTGCACTAAACAATTTGGTGTTTCATTGTGTATAAAAGGTTTTAAATATTTGCGGATAGGTAGATTAGTAGAGTGACTATTATATGTTTAATTAAAATCATGAATATTGTTTTATACAAGCATATAGTGTTCATGAAAACAATTTCCGTTTGAATTTAATTGATGCAGTTAAGCTAGAAGTACTTAGCAGAGAAAAGGGGGTATGTAATAATTAAACTGCTTTCGTGTTAGTTGGTGAAAAATTCCGTTGGTATGGAAATTACATCCACAGCCATTTTCAACACCAAATAAAGTTAGGCATTTGTATTTGAGATAAAGATGTTGACAATATACAATCTTTCATGTCTCCATTGACGTAAATAGTATCTGCATTTGATTCAATGTATGTATACTTTTGCAAAAACAAGCTATATCATTGAATGCTTTGTTCAATAGAATATATCTTGTCAGGGATGCGATGTAAAATAATATTTTTACCTCATGCACCTGAAAATATTGCGATGGACAATAGTGTGTCCCCATTGAAAACTGATATATATTTGCTCTGTGCTCATCGACTGATATTAAGTCGACCTAGACATATATGAATCAATAACGAATTTGTAATAATCGCGTAAACATATTGCAGACATCTTGTTAAAGTTAATTATTATGTGCGTTTATATTCGGAAAGTGCATGTTGTGTGTGTATATCTGAAAGATTAACAATTCTTATGAGCAATTGCATGCTTTGGAATCATGTTGTAAAACTCTGAACGGTATACCGTCCACAAGTCAGGAACTCAAATGCTAGTCTTCCATTGATTTGTCATAGACGTTAATTATGATGGTAATTTATAGTGACAGTATCCTAGGAATTAAATTATATTTGTTAAAACTGAAGAAGTTATTTCATGAAAGATTCAATAAAACAGATCATGTTTCCCGATAGTTTTGAAAAATGGTTTCCTACAAAATCTAGGTCTAAGTTAGAAGTGAACTGTACTACAATACTCAACACATTCTCAGTTTTGCCATGCATTTACTACTGATTGCTTAATGTTCGGACACATGAATGAGCTATACTTAAAATCGGGAGTTATGTTGACGCATAATGCACTATGTAATACTACAATGTTTAACTATCATGTAGGAAGGACGTATGAAATTCACGTAATCTCTAGTATTGTTAACTCCTTTTTGGGCAAAAAGGCTAAATTGTTTTAGTGGTAAAACGGTTTGATTGAATGACATCGAATATTTGATATATGATTATCAAATAAACAAGTATTTAAAATACTGATTCAGTTTCATTGAGAGAATTACGTATACATGAAACATTATACAGATATTGACACAGTACAACAGCTCTTTTATAAGTTCGAATGATCAGAACATAACATAAACCAATGACGAAATATTGTGTATCAATGTTATAGCCACTTTGATCCTTCAATAACGTAATACTTTTATCAGATATTTAGCACCCTTGATTGCATTGGGAGTGTAGAGGTTTCCTTTTATTTAGGTTGGGGTTGGGTGCTCGTAATATTATTTAAATTATTACCGAAGACCCAACCTGCCTCGTTTTGCTAGAAATAGAAGTAGTGACAGAAAGATTCAAATATCTGAGTCCCACGTCAGCGGTGCCGACAGTTAAATCAATGAATACACAACATGTTGAATTCAAATAACAACAATTTAATATGATTAAATAATAGTCATCTCTCAATTAAAATAAAAATTAAAACTTTATCACTCATCTTTCACTCAACCATGTGACAAGCTAGTTCATCATCTGACTTAGTGTAATAGATTTTCCCCCTGTCCGGTGTTCCTACTCATCTGTGTTATCTTTTTCTGCTTTGGGCATATAATTCCCCCCAGTCTGTCTAACTTCTGCCTCCATTCTTCCAGAGACTCAGACCAACTGTACTAGGATATTTCTGTCTGTTTCCTACAGTTCCTCTGGTCATTGAAAGCTTCCTGTATCAACACAGAAGGAAATTAGCATAGCATATTCCCATAGCTGTCTAAACTCACATTAAACAACAATATCATCAGATAAGCCATTACCTTCTTTTGGTCACGTGCACATCGAAATACTTATTCCCTCTGTGTACCTGGTATATATAGATTCTCAATCTTACTATCTATAACATTATCACATAAGCAGATCCTATTCCGTACATCGCACATCTACAAGGTGTAGTACTCATATATCCACCTATTCATGATTCAATTCAACATTTGCATATCTATACATTCAAATGAATATCTGCACGAGCTTACTACAAATTAATCAAATAGCGAATCATGATATAAATTCCTTACATAAATATTGCTCATATGTCAAAATATGCATGTAGATCATACAGTACGAATAATTGAACCCTAAAAATGGTGATTTCACGTACTAAAATATACAATCTGCAATAATTAAAGTACAATTATTTTGCCGTTATAAATTGCAATAAATCGAGTAAAGAGTCATTGACCTGTACTGCTCCTAGTAATTCCCAAAATAACTTGTTTCCGGCGAATTTTGAATGACGTCAGAGGAGCTATTCTTCCATTATAATTACCGCAACCTGGCTTAGCGGCTACTAACGTTTAGTTCTCAGGATAATAGTTTAATGCTTGCAATTGTAATGTTGTTCACGTCTTGCTCAATTTCGAGTGGATGTTGATTTATATAATTATCAGACATTGACGTTCCGCAACAGTCTGTCAAGGGATGATGTTACAAGCTTCTACATTATCTCTCTTTGATCAAACCACATAATTTTATTTCATCATATGCCTGTAAAACATGTCATGATTATATTACGTAACTAGCTTGCCCAAAATACGGTCAGTCACAAATTTTATGAGCATGTCAAATAACTGACTTGACACCTTATTGTTTGCCGAAATGACCTTTGTACATACGAACTGCGCGAATGTATTGGCCTGTGGGTGTAACATCTTAATGGCTAATTCTTACAACGTGACAATAAGAGTGATTTTTACTTTGTTATCAAACTTCCTGAACGTTTCTCAAGGATTGTTTTAAATATAAATATATAAATAATGTTTGATTACTCAGATAAATGACGAACATAATAACCCTTGTTATCGCTAAAATAATCGATTGCAGATGTTTGATTTGTGATGTCCTTACTGTTTTCTCCGAAAAGAATTAGCGAAGGTAAAGACTTAGTATTAGAATAATACTTAACAATTGAACAAAGAGAGAATCTATGACATTGGGCAATTACTGTTATTACCATCTTATATCTTCTTCTGAGGAAACATTATAACTATATTCAAACAGTGAGGAGGGATATTGATAATAAACAGTTGACAATAAGGCTATGGACAGGCACACATTTTTGAAATATCTTAACAACGTTTAGTGCTTCACTTAAATTGAATTGATGCAGACCGCAATTAATTATATAAACAAGATATACTGAAAGATTGTAACATTGTCTTGGCATAAATCCTTTATATGTTTTGATAGAATAGTAGGTACAATCCAAGGATTGAAACATAAACTCATAGTTTACTCATCCGTGTACATTATAGTATGGTTATTACTGTGCACGATGTTTTAACTTGAATTGCGTGCATGTTAATTTTTTGTTTTATTTCTAAGACAAAATGTAGCTAACGATATTTGCATTCTGTCTTAACAAGCCAGATGGTATTTGAATCAATAATTTGCTTGGCAAAAAATATTTTAGTACCCATTAGATCTATATTTCAAACAAGCACATGCTTGTCAACTAAGTTACAAGTATGTCTTTATTGAATATCATGTTTATATTCATAAGTATCTTGATATGTCTTTCTTTGTAGGGTTGGGTCCACGAAAAAAACGTAAGTGAAGCTATTTAAATCAGATACACGTCAAGGGAGAACGCACAAGGCATCATCATCAGTTTACTTTCCTCAATTTGAATTAGATATACTGATATATAAACTAACGTCTTGACAGCGTATACCTATATAATGTACATTCATGTCTGCATGCTGTAGTCCCATTTTAAATATTGTACAGTGAATATAAGTTGCCTGTTAAGCCCACTACATTTGCTTGTTTCGTCCATGCGACTTGAGAACAATTCAGAAATTGTTCTTCCATTATATGTGTCATAAATTGCTCGTTTCGTGGTAGAGGTATCAGTTAACATAGCTCTCAACATATATGTATTTTAAATTGCAACCATACAATACTATTCCATTGTTTTAGTGGTAAAACGGTCTGATTGAATGACATCGAATATTTGATATATGATTATCTAATAAGGAAGTATTTAAAATACTGATTCAGTTTCATTGGGAGAATTACGTCTACATGAACCATTATACAGATACTGGCAGAGTACAACAGCTCTTTCATAAGTGCGAATGATCAGAACATAACAAATACAAATGACGAAATATTGTGTCTCAATGTTATAGCCACTTTGATCCTTCAATAATGTTATACTTCGTTCAGATATTTAGCACCCTTCATTGCATCGGGAGTGTAGAGGTTTCCTTTTATTTAGGTTGGGGTTGGGTGCTCCCAATATTATTTAAATTATTACCGAAGACCCACCCTGTCTCGTTTTGCTAGAAATAAAAGTAGTGATAGAGAGATGCAAAGCTCTGAGTCCCACGTCAGCAGTGCCGACAGTTAAAGCAATGAATACACAAAATGTGAAACTGAAATAACAACAATTTAATATCATTCAGCAATAGTCATCTTTCAATTAAAATTAAAATTAAAACCATATCACTCGTCTTTCACTCGACCAAGTGGCGAGCTAGTTCATCATCTGACTTAGTGTAATAGAATGTCACCCTGTACGGTGTTCCTATTCATCTGTGTGATCGTTTTGTGCTTTTTGGCATCTAATTCCATTCAGTCTGTGTAACTTCTGTCTCCGTTCTTCCGGAGACTCAGACCAACTGTACTAGGACATTTCTTTCTGTTTCCTACAGTTCCTCTGGTCATTGAAAGCTTCTTGTATCAACACAGAAGGACATTAGCATAGCATATTCCCATAGCTGTCTAACGATATTAGACAGTATACAACAAAGTATAGACAAATAGACAAATCAATATTAACCAATGTTACACACTGCAACTATGATACAAAGTTTATAATTCAATTCAACATTTGCAAATCTATACATTCAAATGAATATCTGCAGGAACTTACTACGAATTAACCAAATAGCGAATTATAATATTAATCCATTACATATATATTGCTCATATCTCAAAATATACATATAGATCATACCCTACGAATGAATGAAACCTTACAAAAGGTGATTTGACGTACTAAAATATTCAATCTGCAATAATTAAAGTACAATAATTTTGCCGTTATAAATTGCAATAAATCGAGTAAAGAGTCATTGACCTGTAATTATACTTTTAGTAATTCCCAGAATAACAAGTTTCCCGCGAATTTTGAATGACGTTAGAGTAGGTTTTTTTCTTCCCTTATAATTACCGCAAGCTGGTTTAGAGGCTACTAACGTTTAGTTCTCAAGATAATAGTTTCTAGCTTGCAATTGTAATGTTTTCCACGTCTTGTTCAATTCCGAGTGGATGTTGATTCATATAATTATCATACATTGATGTTCCGCAACAGTCTGTCAAGGGTTGACGTTACGAATCCCCACATGATCTCCCTTTGATCTAACCCAAAATTTTATTTCATCACTTACCTGTAAACCATGTCATGATAATATTACGTAACTGGCTTCCTCAAAATACGGTCAGTCACAAATTGTATGACCATGATAAATAACTGGCTTGATACCTTATTGTTTGTCGAATTAACTTTATACATATTGACGGCTCGAAAATATTGGCCTAAGGGTCTAATATTTATATGGCTAACTCTTGCAAAGTGACAAGAAGAGTGATTATTACTTTGTTATCTAAATTCTGGAACTTCTCTCAAGGATTGTTTTTTATATAAATATAAATAATGTTTGATTAGTCAGATAAATGATGGACATAACCCTTTTTTCTCGTTAAAATAATTGATTGCATATATTTGATTCGTTGTGTCCTTACTGTTATATTCCGAAAAAAATTTGCGAAACTAAAGACTTAATATTCGAATAACAGTTAACACATTTTGTAATTGAACAAAGAAAGAATTTATTAAATTGGGCATATAATGTTATAACCATCTTATATCTTCTTCTGACGAAAAAGATATAAATATAGTGCAGCAGAATACTGATAATAAATAGTTGATAATAAGGCCATAGAGAAATAAGGCCATGGACATACATACATTTTAGGATTATGCTAGCAAGGTTTTCTTTTTAGGGCTTCACTTTAATTGAATTGATGCAGACTGCAATTAATTATATACACAAGATATAATGCCAGATCGTAAAATTGTATTTGCATAATTTCTTTATATGTTTTTTTAGTATAATAGGTATAATCTAAGGATTGAAATAAAACTTCATATATTACTCCGCCGTGTACATTTTAGTATGCGTATTAGTTTGCACGATGTTTTAACTTGAAATGCGGGCATTTTACATTTTTTTCTCAGACAAAAAATAGCTAACGATATTTGCATTTTTTCGCAACAAACAGTTGGTATTTGAAAGAATAATTTGCTTGACAAAAATATTGTATTAGCCATTAGACCTATTTTTCAAACAATCACATGCTTGTCAACTAAGTTACATGTATGTCTTTATTCAATCTCATGTTTGTATTCATAAGTATCTTGACATGTCTTTCTTTGTAGGGTTGGACCCATGAAAGAAACGTAAGTGAAGTTATTTAAATCAGATACACGTCAAGGGAAAACGCATAAGGCATAATCATCTGTTTTAATTTCCTCAGTTTGAATTGGATATACTGATATATAAATTAACGTCTTGACAGCGTATACCTATATAATGTACATTCAAGTCTGCATGCTGTAGTCCCATTTTAAATTGTATACAGCGAATATACATTACTTATTTAGCTAATTACATTTGCTTGTTTCGTCTATGCGACTTGAGAACAATTCAGAAATTATTCTTCCATTATATGTGTCATAAATACTAGTTTTTTGGAGGAGGTATGGATGAACCTAACTCTCAACACACACACACACACACACACACACACACATATATATATATATATATATATATATATATATATATATATATATATATATATATATATATATATATGTATATATAATTATTAAATTTCAACCTGAAAATACTATTCAATTGACTTAAATGTATTCACATAATGTAACAAACTTATCTTGGAAGATTGTTTCAAAATAATTTGCATTAGTCGGTCATATACATATATACACATATTAGGCTTGTTGTCAAACTAATACGCAACAGACGTGTATATATCTAAGCATATGAATGAGTCCGGCACAATAACATACTTTGAATGAATACCGTGGTTTTAATTTACACATTTTATTGACTCATTCACATTGGCATTAATTTGTGAAAGGTGAATTTTAAAATATAAATTTCATTAAAAGTTTAGATAATCTCAGATATTTTTTCCACTCATATACCTAACTGTACACAAAACTTTGAGAAAACGATTGAAAGGAAAAATGTGATTTTAATTTTATCTGCGTCGTTGATGATTTAATGTCTATAGAACACGTTTCAGATAATGATGTTGCAAGGTTCTTAGTAGACGCTTCGGCGTCTGGAAATATCATCACAGTCACTGATATCGCTTAAGCTCAATTTTACATTCTGGAAACAAGAGTTGCAGTTTAGTGTTTAATAAGTCATTTGGTGTTTCATTGTCATTGTGTATAAAATGGTTATAAATATTAGCGGATAAGTTGATTAGTAGAGTGTCTATTATATATTTAATTAAAATTATGAATATCTTTGTTAGATATGCACACATTGCTTTTTCGCTTTTCTCTGAGAAATTCTGAACATAAACAGTTTTCGTCTAAACAAGTCTACAAATATATCATTGATGCTCTTATTTTTGTCCTTTTGTTTGAAAGCGAATTTTGCAGGACAATATTTCGTTTTCTGGTCAATAGCACAAAACTACTCTATGCAGTTCAAGCTTTTTTTCCCATCAATAGTGTGTCATTTAAAAAGTAGGTAATTTGTATTAAATGAGTTGCAAAATGGCTTAAGATATCATGACACTAGATGTACATTGTAAGGGATTGTAGGATATATATATATATATATATATATATATATATATATATATATATATATATATATATATGCAGACATGTCTCGCAGCGCTTCACTTACTTGTGTGTTCTGAAATGTGTATAAAACCTTCACATCAAATCAAAGACATTGGCAATACACAATCTTTCGTGGATCCATTGAGGAAAATAGTGTTTGCATTTGATTCACTGGATGTTTACTTTTGCAAACACATGCTAATATATATATATATATATATATATATATATATATATATATATATATATATATATATATATATATATATATATATATATATATATAGATAGATAGATAGATAGATAGATAGATAGATAGATAGATAGATAGATAGATAGATAGATAGATAGATAGATAGATATATAGTAAGTCCGTATGGATGTATTTTTTAGTATCATTGATTGCTTTGTGCAATAGTATATATCTTGCCAGGGATGCGATGTAAAATTATATTTTTACTTCATGCACCTCAATATATTGCGACGAACAATAATGTCTCATCCATCGAAAACTGATATTTATTTTTGTCTGTGCAATTCGACTGAGATTAAATTGACCAGGACATATGTGCACCAAGAACGTATTTGAAATAATCAGGTACGCGTCTAATAGACATCTTGTTAAAGGTCATTATTACATGCGTTTGTGTTAGGAAAATGCATGCATGTGTGTATATCCTAAACATTAACAAATCTTATGAGCAATTGCATAGAAGTTAATGCTTTGTTATTTCAGATACATGCTTAACCAAATACATTTCTGATAAGATATGTTTGTAAACATTTCATTGATTGTGTAAATGCTGCTGTTTTGCTCTTTTCTTTATCTAAAGTTTGCAGGAAGCTTTATGTTATCCGTGTACATCTTAACACATTTCTCAATTTACATCTGAGATAATGATTCAGGTTTTAATCAAATCGTCTATTTAGTCTAACGAAGCAAAATCATGCATGGATTCAGAGCTCTATAAAGTAGATTAATAGTTTCACTAAATGCCTTATTTATATTAGCATTTATGGAGAAATCTGTGAATTAAATAATCAGTAGAGATCTAAATATTTTATGGTAAAGAATATTCCAGGTATGAGGTTACGATAATTTTGTTTTAGACTCATCCATCCTAATACCTATGTATACTCCAATTTGCAATGTTTAAACCTGTTGGGAAGACTACACATTTTTATCTTGATCACAAATTAAATAATTTTGATGTTAGATTAAATTATATGTTTTATTCAATCCGTATTTGAAACATTGATGTGCTAGTCAACCATGCAGTAAGCACGCCTTTATTCACGTTCATAACTTTATGCTGATATTGTTTCCGTTTCAGGGACAAGAATGTGACCGAAACGTAAGTGGACTGTTTCCAGAGAAGAAATTTAATTACATCATGTTTCCATTTTGTATTGTAAAACTGTTTTCACCTCGAAGTCGGATGTCAACTGATCAGACACATTGTCATTTGTCTCAAATGTATATTCATATATATGACTATATTCCACTGTCCCTCACATGTGATTAAGATAAACGCAATCATTAACGATATTGTCAGAAATATCATGGACGAAATTAGTTATATATTAAAGGTTTATTCATGTATAACTCGCCATATATTATAATGACATTTCATCTAGGAATATGATTTGAAATGCACATAATTCTGATATTGCAAGGGAATTAAACAAAATCTAAATTGATTAATGATGGTTAAATGTAAAACTCGTGGATTTTATTTTATTTGGGTATTTGATGGTGAACTTGTATGAACGATGCACATGATATGGATGCATCTGTCTAATTCAAAGATACTCTGACTTGAAGTAACATGATAATTAGGGACTTTGTTAAAATTCAATAGTTCTTTGGGAAACACAAGTGAGATGGGCCATCTCGCACCAAGGGCAACTGATCTCTTACTAATTATTTTACATAATGTATTGTCTTTAAAATGTATTGCTGCCAAATTGTTTCATTTTGTCATAACGTGTTATATAGTTAATTTATTGAGAGGAATGTATTAAGTAATGATTGCTTTCATTTGGCGCCAGCAGGTTGGTGTTTGCAAGATAGTTTGCACTGGAGGAGTAACTTTACAAGCTTGTAGAGATCTTTGTCATTCCATGGTGCATGTTACAGCGCATATTATCAGTACACAAAGCTAATTCGTTTCCTTGCATTTCGTATTAGATGAAATATAATTAGATATATATTTATCGGTATATGTATTGTCTACAGATAAAACAATCTTAATACATGTCTTTATTCATCCTATCATTTGTATTTATAATTTATCTATTTTGTTTTCCGTTTAGTATGGCGATTGAGAAATTACGGTATGTAGCATATTTCAAGAGACTACAACATAACTAAACTTATATGGATGACCTGCATAACAAAAATTATTTTCCATTTCGTGTTTAATCGTCTACTTGGTTTGCTTAGAGGTACACGTTAACTGTTGTAATTGGTAGTTTGTCAATAAAGTAAACACCACGACAACTTGTCCATATATAATTCCAGTCGCCTATATTGCTTGTGCGGAGGTATTCATGTAAATGTTTGAGATCATTAGTAGAAATCATACTGGCGATCAGTTTCTAGCTTAAATGCTAAAATAGTTCATTGTCCTTCCCATAAACTCTTACTGTGTTCAAAACAAATCCAGGACTTTGACTCCGACATAATTTATTTCTTTTAAAGCCCACATAATCGATGAAATATATATAGTGATGTATTTGAATATATGTTTAATCAGCCATATATGAAACAATCATATACAACTCAACTTTGACATTGGTATGTCATTGTTTATATTCATATTTATGTGAATGTTATATTCCTTTTAGAAAGGAGATAGAAGAAATTCAGTAAGTATCATAATTTGAGGCAGAATTAACATAAATATAATTACATGGACTACGTAAGTAAAAAGATTGTCTCCGTTGTGTTGTTTGCTCTTTGTGCTCAATTTTAAATTAAAATTGGTAAATGTTCACTCTAATCATATGTATTTTTAAATACGTTAAACATTATGACGACTTGTCCATATACCATGTCAGTGCAGTAGATCGCTTTGTACGGTAAAGTGTTGGTAATCCTTGGGTTTACGAATTTGCAGTTATCGTGTTTGCGACAAGTCTCATATTCAGATACTAATCAGGATAAAATTATCGCGTACATTGTCTTGCATTTCATTATCGACTCAACAAATGTTAACTATTAGCAATTAATTATGGTATTTATAGGAATACGCATGATCGATAATATTGCTAACGTAAACCAGATTTGTTAGTAAAAGTAAAGTTTCATTTGACATTAATATTGTGCTTTTAGCTGTATTTAACAATGTGAAGCTTATTTGTTTGTTAAGCAAGGTTCGATATGTTTGATGGATCAATTCCACTACTAGATTTATTGCATTTTGTATTATTATTTATGCGGATATTGTACTTTTTTTCAGGGCAAAATTGTCTAGCAAGCGGTAATAACAAGATTTCGAGATAATTTGTAATGGAGACTCTATACCATGTTTTAAGATTTCCATCATTTTAAAGTGCACATTTTATAAACTATTTATTAAGATATATATTAGCAAATGTAGCGAACACCCTGGCAAGCTATCCAGATGTGTTGTAACACGATATTGCATATAGTATTCCTGTTTATTTCCTTTCATTGACAATTTATTGTAAGTCTTGTTCTAAACATTTTGAAGATTTCATTCGTGCGACAAGTCAAAGATTAAAAAAGTAATTTTCCGTTTCCCTTTCATAACGCTTGTATTCTTTCAAACACCAGGGCAAATATTTTTTTTATTAACACTGGAAATGAGTGTACCTTGGAAAATGAAATGATGCACATCGATTATCCAATCATGATCATATTTTAAACTTGTTCACTCTAAGCATTATATCAAAATTAGACATCAACTGTTCAGTTTTGAAAAGACGCAATATTTGTTTTGCTTAATGAATATATAACAGATTGTTATATTACGAAACACATAACTTTAATCATGGTATTAATTTGATAAATTTAAGTCAGGAATCTAATTCGTATCTTAACTTCTCATTTCCTTTCCCATCATCATAAGTTAAAACGAAGAAACTTGATCTAGAAATCTCTCGTGAAGTTCCCATAATATCTGATATTGTCATCTTGTCTAATAGAATAGCCTTAAAGAGAAGTTTAGAAGATGGAGCTGAATGTAATAGTATTCATATAATTGCAATTGATAAGTTCATACTTCAACCTTTACAAATGAAAATCAAAGCTTGATGTATTGGAGTAGTATTTTTATTTGAAGAGGGGACGCATTTCAAGGTGAACCTGCGCATGAAAATATCATCACTCTCATTGCCATTCCGAACATCCAATAAGACAGTCAGGAAACAAACCTGACACCATGTAGAAAAAGATGAAATTGTGTTTATTTTTCGAATGATCTCTAGTATGTTTCATTACAAACGCTTTCGAAATAATGATGGAAAATCACATTTAGAGATAGCTAAGTGTGCTTGAAAGCAGGTCCATCAATAAGTTTAAGATCCACTTTTTGTTTAAAATACTGAACATAAATGTATTTCCTCTAACGAACACGATTTCAAACAAATGACAGATGTTGTTTCTTGATTACTTCATTTGGAGAGTTCATCTAATTTCATTTCTCAATTTAAAGTACACAATATGCAATAACTTGCGAAATGTTAGCTGCCAACCTCTTTGTACAACAATACGTCTTTACTTAAAGTGACAGAATATTATGATAATTACTAAACATTATTGACGTCATCTAGTAAACGCTTTTCGAAACGCTTTTTGAAGATCGTTGTACTGGATGAATATTGCTTGCGATATCTGTGACGTTGTCTTTACTATTTTCTCCACTTCATACATATATGTCTCTTAGTCTCAAATAAAATATATATGCCGATACATTTACCTGCATGTTTTCTTATGCGAAGGAATCTATATTTGAAACAAGAAAATACATGTATCCTGTATCGCATATTTTTGTGGATGTAATGTTTCTATTTCAGGAATGAGATACAGAAATTGCAGTAAGTATAATATCTTGAGAGTAAGTTCAACTGAACTCAAAAACACATTTTCTGTTTCAAAGATAAAAATAGTGGCTACATGTATCCCGGTATTATTGTAACATTACTTTCGTTACCCTTTAACTACAGCAAGGAATGAAATGTTATGATTTAAAATGACACAATATGTTTGTTGTCAAATTAATATGTAACTGATTATATAACTATTTTCAACATACGAAAACAGATGATTTAGTAAAGCATAGTTATGGGAAGTATCAGGGACAAAATTAATGGGAATTAAGAATTCGGCCGTTCATTTAAATAACCTGGTTCAACTCCTTATTAAATCATCAACGTTTTGTAAGCTATATGAGATACGACACGACTGCGTAATTTATTATTCAATGACCAATTAGTTGAACCACAGGAAACAACGCACATTAATAGTAAATTTTATCTACGATCAGAATATTGACTTCTTTTTCCTGACAGAAACACGGCTAAAACATCAGGCGATGAGCCCAGTTGCGCGAATCTTACAGCCACTGATTACTCTGTCAAGTGGTTCCCACGCCACTGTCGCTGAAGTGGAATTGTTGTCATCACAAAGAATTACATGTTCATACGTCCCACAACCTTACATTTCTACCGCACATCGTTTGAACTAGTCCAAAAAGCACTCGCACTAGACCAAATGTCAGTCAATGTTTTCTGACTCTACGGCTGACCTCCTAGTTGAAAACACAAACTCACTCAATCTCTCCTTTTGGAGCAGATTCAGAATTTCTTGGAGTTTGTAAATTTTATAGGTTACGACTTGATTATTCTTAGAGATATCAACTTTCACTGCGACTGTCCTGGAAACCTATACATGTCAAAACTATTAGATTGTATTCATGTTTTCATCCTCAAACAGTCAATTAACCAATCCACCCATAAACATGGTCACATTGTGGACTGAATTCTTCATAGACCTGATAATACTATTTTACGGTCCATTCTTGTATCCCACAAACTTGCTTCAGATCACTTCTTTATTATATGCCATCTGGACGTATCAGCCCCTAACCCTCAAATGCTTTTGTACCTAATAGAATCCTCCTTATGATAAATATAATTATGATAAATAGAACCAAAACAAATGCATGACATCCAAGCAAACATTACAACTTGATTGCAAATGTCCATTACTTGAAATATATTGCCCAGGCGCCAAGTGCAGAGTATCGATTCAGTGGTATAGCAGTATTAGCGACCAGCTTCGTATTGCTTAAAGAGACCGCCTTAAAGCGGAGAAGCTTTGGCTTTCCACCAGACGCACTATTCGTAAGCAAATATATGAAGCCGCTAACACAGATCACGGAATATTGCGGCTGCAAATGGCTATTCAAGATTACTAACAAACTAATGTCAAGGAACAAATGTACACAGCTACTAACTACCTACATTCCAGTCGACATTCCAGACCGTTTTCAAATTTCTTCCCTGAAAAAGTACAAAACATTAGAGATAAGCTTGACAACGCAATTTGTAATTGACTTGGTGTCTACGATATATAATTATAGCAGCAACCATTAGTAGCATTTGAACCTGTCTCTATTGATTTAGCACGTACCATTGTGATAAGTACAAACAAGTATTGTGACTTGATCAAATTCCAACATCAATTCTGCTTGTGTGCTTAGATCCAGGTTACCCTTCACTAACTGTTAGTAATACTTATCTCTCATCCGGGCGAATTCCCATCATTTTTTAAAACTACCATTGTAAAGACGTTACTGAAAACAAAACACTTGTCCATAACACGTTGAGGAACCACGGCCCAGATTATAGTCTCCAATTCATATAAATCAATATTTGATCATTTTTGATCAAGATGTTCTAACCTAACTTGTATCTCATTTGAATTTAAACAGTCCTTTAGTAACGTAAGTCTACACGTCGCACTTGCTACAGTACTGAAACTACTATTCTTAAAATGGTTAATGCCATTATTTCTGCTTTGGATAGTATAAATATTACAGTCCTCACCCTCCATCTTAATTTGTCTGCAGCATTCAACACAATAGACCATGATGTATTACGCAACCATCTTCATCGTTTGGCATTGACAATAAAGACTTACTGTGGTTGAAGTTCTACTGAGTCAACAGATCATATTTTGTGTCCGCAAATGGAATTAACTCCATCCCATATCATCTATGTTTGCTGACCTGTTCTCTTCATTATATACACTCAGCCGCTCTCAACTGTCATAGATCATCATCCAGTGTCTCACCAAGTGTATGCAGATGACACCAATATATATATATATATATATATATATATATATATATATATATATATATATATATATATATATATCTATATATATATATATACAAATCTAGCCGTCCAACTGAAGTTGACGCTATGATCCAAGGAGTACAGATGTGTATTTCCGATGTGAAATCATAGATGACATAAAAAACTGCAGATGAATGATGATAAACTGAGACCATTCGGATCGCAACCGAAAGACTTTCTCATTTACATCCGTTATCTCAAACAATACTTATTAGCAACTATATAATGCCACTGAAACAAATTGTATCTGCAAATTAAATACATTCCAGCCCACCGGTTCTATGTTGGGGTGTTCCACAGGGGTCTGTTCGTGAACCAGTTCCCTTCATTCTATACACTCAGCCGCTCTCAAGTGTCATAGATCATCACACAGTGTCTCACCAATTATACGCTGATGTCACCCAAATGTACAAGTCGAGCTACTCAGCTGCAGTTGATGCTACTATCCATAGAGTGGAGACGTGCATTTCTGAAGTGAAATCATGGATGACATGTAACAAGCTGCAGATGAATAAAGATACAAATAAGGTTATTCTGATCACAACACAAAGACTTTCTCATTCACATCCTTTACCTCAGACAATAAATATCAGCAACACCAACGTTAAATTCTCACAGTCAGTACGAAACCTAGGCGTTACTCTAGATAGTACTTTCACATTGCAGCAACATGTCACGAACATGTACAAGGCTGCATATCTTGAACTGAGACGCATCAGTTCCATTTCTAATTATCTATCACTTGTGTCTTCCTTAGTACTTTCACGCCTGGACTATTGTAAATCAAGTAAACCTTGTTTGTCTCAATATATACTCCATAAACTTCAATAAGTTCAAACCTCAGCTGCTCGGATCATCTTTAGAGTACAATGATGAAAGCACACCTCCTTGTTGATCTTTACCATTCACTGGCTATCCATTCGATCCAGAATCTAACACAAAATCTGTTCTCTGTGTTTTATTTCACTTAAGGACACGAGTCCCACATACCTATCTGACATCATTCATATGTGCACACCAAAATGATGCTAACTCACCTCTTCTGACAATTGTGTTCATTATTAGCACTATGAAAGCGACGGCATATGGACAAACGTCTTTTCCATACAATGGCCCAGCAACGAGAAAAGAATAGCCAACTGAATTTAGACACAGAGGCAGTGGTCGATTTCAAACGTGCTCTTAAAACTCACCTATTTCGACTGGTTATGTGTAGTCATATCAGTATGCATTTTTTGAAGCATTTAGAGCTTCTAAAGATTAGGCGCTACGCTATACAAAGTTGTCGTTTTTAATACTGTTATTATACAAAGGTGTAATTCACTTTCGCATCATATGATAAAATAATTTTCTATTGCGAATTTTAGGATGAAATGCAAATCATAACTATATTTGATAATTTGATGGCGTATCCAAATATGGAGAATTATCTAGAGTTGAAATGATGCCTTAAAATATTATTTGTATCCCTGAAATTGTTAACGTTCTCATGTCCTATCAGAAGACTAAGTCATATGTCCTATTTTACGAAACTCTTTTATTCCTCATGTCTTTATAACATCGAATGAAAATTACCTTGGAAGATTGCTACTGAAAACAAAACATCATTGGTGCGGTTGTTTTAAGACGCACTGTTTTGTAATTATTTGCGGAAATACTGATAATGATTAATTTTCTTATGTTTCATTTGTAAACGAGTATATTTATGTTTTCTTTAGCTATGGAATCTATAACTGAATATAAGGAGATACAATTTAAATATGTAATAAGTATCTATTTGTATGCATATTTAGACAGATATTTTGTATTTTCAGGAAAGATATGGAGATATTGAAGTAAGTGGACTATTTAGAGATAGATTTCAACACAATACACATATAACATTATGGAGTATGCATGTCCAATACGCTTTTGTTCTTTATGTTCATTAAATGATTGTATTACTATATTAATTAAATTTATCACACATATCGGTGATATTAATGTTCATGTATGTGTTTATATTTACGTGGCTATAGAATTTTGACAGGTACGGGCTTGTCACAGAATTAGAGAAAGAAAAAAAGACTTTTGTTATGCCGGAGAAATACTTGAATATTTGTGTTGTGCATGAGTACAACGCTATCTTGGCAGGATGAACAGGTGTTTTTCCAGACTTGCGACGGAACCAACATTTGTCTCGAAGTTTATTGAGTTTATATTGGCATATCGTGTAATGATTCATTTATTACAACGCATATTTGAATCGTTGTGAACTGTGTTTTACAAGTTGTTATTAAGAGTTTGTTGAATTAGTATTTTCCAGAACAGATTATTATTACCAGTTTGGTTGTATTGTAGCCACTGACAGATTCTAACAGTCTAACGGATGTAACGAGACTTACGAGTTTAGCTAACCCGTAGAGCTATCTAGATGTCTATATGTATGTACGTACATCTGTACATGTGGTAGATCCACGACTGTAGACGTAGCTAATACATGGGTGCTGTATGCTGTCTGTACGTGTATACGTATGAATGACTGTACATGTAGTGGATCCATGAAGGGTGCGAGCTGCCGATACAAGAGAGAGAGCCAACCCGAGGGACGTGGTGAAACTATGCGGTTTATCGGTGTATGAATCCTGCGATTGTACAAGGGTCAAGAAAAATATGTTTATTCCAATTATTGTTTAAATTGGTATATTTGTATTTACATCAGATTATTTTGAAACTTAGGTCAATTCCAGGAGATTCAAGAATCTTACTGACAGTGTAAAACATTTGAAACGTATTTGAAAACATCCGATAGTTTGAATCCCAAGCCTAATTTATACGTGAAACTATGTGAATATTGTAGTGTGTACTATTATTTGAAACTGAGATTTCTTGAAGCTGTATATCAGATAGATATAATAGTATGGTTTATTTTCAATGTGTAAATGTTAGTATAGAGTGATTGGATCAATTGTATGTTGAGAGCTTGTGAGAATCATTGTATTTGTACATCATACATTTTTCTTTACTAATTAAGTTAATACATATTCGTCTTTCACACATTGTGTTTAAGCTATTAATTTAATCCAAAACCCCTCGGTTTCAATTCTGTGACAATGGTGTCAGAAGTGGAATCTTTTGGATTAAGTGAATCGTCATCATCTTGCTTGTGACAGTATACACATAATGTTTATATTCGAGTGTGAATTTCTTGCCAAGATACTTTTCAAGTTAGTGGTTATTTTAGTTAGTTTTGCTCGGTCGTTGGGTCCAGTATAAACACATTCAAAGTATTGTTTTGGTTGCTTTCATCGGGAAGATAAGGTGAGTCTAGTATTTAATATTATATTTGTTATATCACTAATTAGACATGCCATCCCTTAAGACTTGGTCGCCCTATGCAAAGCGTTTGGGTATGAGGGAGAAAGTTTAAGGAAATTTATTCAGCAAGAACAGGCTAGGGAAAGGAACCAGAAGGAAAAAGAAAGGGAAGCTAGGAGGGAAACCGACAGGAAAAAGGTAGCGCTAAAAAGGGAAGCAGAAGAAAGGAGAATTTGTTTCTAAAAGAAAAAGATATAACTAAAAAACAAGCCGAAAGGGAAAGGATAGAATGGGAAAGGGAAGCAGAGAAGGGGAAGATATAACTCTAGAAAGAGGTAGAATATAGAGAGATAGAAAGGGAAAAAAACAGGCAAAGTTAGAAGTTTTGGAGATAGAAGAAAAATTAAAACAACGAGGCCATGAACGTAATGCAGAGTTAGCAACAGATAGAAAAGGAGAACACGATTCTGCCAATATCAAATTAAAGGGTCCTAAATTACGCCCTTTGACGATGAAAAAGATAGCATGGATATTTATCTTCATCGGTTTGAGCGATATGTCGAAAACCATAAGTGGAGTCAAAATGACTGAGCACTGCATCATTGTGCATTATTAAAAGGATAAGCACTTTATGTGTACTCACGACTTCCTAGAGACGATGTATTTAATTACGACGTTTTGATGGAAGCACTTCTAAAAAGGTACGAGCTCACTGAAAAGGGCTTCCGTAAAAAGTGCTGGTATAGCAAGCCCGAGAAAGGAGAAACCTTTGGTCGTTAGAATAGCGAACTATTTTCAGCGGTGGATTGAATGCGGCAAAGTGTGAAAATGTTTGAAGGATTGACTGATTTCGTACTCAGTGATCAATTGTTGAACACATTTGGTCGGGAACTGAGTGAGTTTCTGAAAGAAAAAGTCTTCTCAAACGTACAGGATATTGATAACCAGGCCGATTGCTTTGCCGATGCTCATGGGGGAACCCCGAAAGTGGTTTCAAAAGATTGTAAGTCTGGAGACCAGTCTACGAGACCAATGCCTAGGGAGCTTGTGAAATCAGCTGAGGCAAGTAGGTCAGTTAGGGATGCAGGTCGTCAGGGTATACAATGTTACTTCTGTAAGGAATGGGGTCATGTTCAAGCAAAATGTCCTAAAAGAGAGGGACTAGTACATAAGGTAGCCGTGGCTACACAAATTAAAGGTTTATCTGATAATTTTGTGCAGGTAGAATCAGGTATTCATTCACTTGGCACGTTTACTATCCCCGGAGCGAGAGTACCAACCACGCGAGTTTTTGTGAATGGACGCGAAGTAGTAGTATTACTTGATAATGGTTGACACTGGTTGCACGGGTGTAGTGATCAAACGTTGTCTCGTGCAGGATAACCAACTTCTCAGGAGGGTGTCCCCATGTATGTTACTCGATCAGATGATCGGTGGCATTCCCGTAGCAAGGGCCACTGTAGTAACACCTTTCCTAACCAGAACTATTGATGCCCTTTGTATGGAAGACCCTATTTACGATCTGACGATCGGTAATGTTGAAGGTTTCCCGTCATCCAACGATGGCAGATATTAAGATACCTTTGGCCCAAGCAGTCGAAACGCAAGCTCAAACCCGACGCGAAAAAAATGCGTTTCAAAAATTAAGAGTCCCTAAACCGATCTCCGGAATTTCTCTTGACGAGTTCAAACGAGAAGACAAAATAGACAAATCTATCAAAACTGTTGTTGAGAAAATCGCATCCAGCACAATTAAACACTTCAGTGGTGGGGGTAGCTCGAGATTTGTTCATAAAAACCAGCTAATTCAGAGAGAATTTATCACTCCGGATGGTAAGATGTATTGGCAAGTGGTCGTACCCCAGATATTAAGATCTCAGGTACTTAGGATGGCACATGAGACTAGCATGGCAGGACACCTAGATAAGGCGAAGACCACCAGCAGAGTATTAATGGTGATGTCACACGATTCTGTAGGTTGAGTGACGTATGTCGGAAAACCCTATGTAAGGGAAGGGTCACAAGGGTACCCTTAGGACAGATGACATTAATAGATACACCGTTTTAAAGAATGGCGGTAGATATTGTAGGACCAATACAACCAGTTACCGAAAGAAAAACACGGTATATTCTTACTCTTGTGGATTACGAAACCATATATCCCGAAGCAGTACCGTTACCAACTATTGCAACGGAAAGGGTGGCTAAAGCATTGGTTTACATCTTCAGTAGGGTAGGGGTGCCAGCAGAAATCCTTACAGATTGTGGTGCCCAATTCACATATGACCTCATGAGTGAAATAAGTAGGCTGATATCCATCAAACAGCTACCATCCGATATGCAATGGACTGGTAGAGAAATTTAATATTACTCTGAAACACATGCTACGAAAAATGTTATTATACAAAGTCCTATCAGAAGACAAAGTCATATGTTCTATTGTACAAATCGTTTTTATTCTTCATATCGTTAGACATGGCTTCAAACATTATCTTGGAAAATTGCTACTCAAAATAAAAACATCATTGGTGAAGTTGTTTTAAGACGCACTGTTTTGTATTTCTTAGCAGAAATACTGATAATAATTGCTTTCCTTATCTTTCGTTCGTAAACATTGATGCTGTTATTGTATTTTGTTCGATTGGAGGAAACTTCTATATTCTCAATACAAATCTCACAGAGTGTATTAATTTGACAGATTCATACTGCCAATTTTGCGTTTTTACTCATATAAGCTTATTTATTTAAATTTTCAGGAGGGATTATGTAAATGACTAATTGTTACTTGTGTTATCGAGGAAAACGTCGTCAGTGACCATTATAAATGATAAATATTTATTCGATATATTTGCTTTGATTTGCGTTACGTTGCTGCACGTTCTAGTGTGTTATAGAGTCAATATATGATGCAATACGAGATATAAATTTATCTAAGATCATTTGATGTTTCGTTTGATTGTTAATACTATTCAAGGCTCGCAAAGCAAGTCACGTTTTGTCTGGTCGATTTAATTCATTCTGTTGTGCAATAACTATCACTTGACAAACATGTTTTTTCATCTTCTCAGATGACATATATCTGGCAAGTTATCTTTATGTCTTCTTTAGCTATGGAATCCATATTTGAATCAAGGAGATAAAATTCAAATATGTAATAAGTGTATATTTATATGCATATTTAGAGAGATATTTTATATTTTCAGTAAAGATAAGGAGAAATCAACGTAAGTGGACTATTTAGAGATAGATTTCAGCAAGATACTCATATACATATAACGTTTTATAGTGCGCGTGTCCGATTCGCATTTTGTTCTTTATGTTCATTATATGATTGTATTGTTATATTAATTAAATTTATAACAAATATAAGCTATATTAATGTTCATGTATGTGTTTATATGTACGTGGATATAGGATTTTGACAGGGACGGGCTGTCTTTAGGAACTTTGTATATATATATATATATATATATATATATATATATATATATATATATATATATATATATATTTTAATTGCTGGGATTACGTTCCGTTATACACTATTTCGGCTACTGAGTTTTGCAGAATTTGTGCTTGCAACAAGTCAGAATATAACCCTTCCCTTGTATTTGCCATAAGCGCTTGTTCTCTAAATGATAATCATGTTGATCCCGACTGACGTTTGTATTCAACTTTACAAAATTTATTATCATAAGTACTTTCTGCTGCAATAATTTTGTATGCAGTTCTGGAAAAAAGTGATATATGTAAGGAAAACTGAAGGAAGGATATTTGCAATTGATGCTGGCGCCACTGATGAAAACGAACTTGTAGATGAGTATTTGTTAGGAAATATAAGAAATATTTTGTACCGCATTGCATACTAATTCTGCTTTTGAATCTAAGGGTGGATAAGAAAACAAAACACTTGAAGAGAATGTTTGTTGTCTTCTTCTGGATCCCAAATTAAATGCATAAACATCGGTTCAAGAACATCATATTAACTGTCTCCATGTGCTAATAGCAATGACAAGAGAACTTTAACCATGGTAGACTTTTGCACGCTCAGTCATGCATTTGGAAATAGATCTCGTCTTATTGTCATATTGTTAATTGATTGTCATTGACACAACTTTGAGATAAGGTATTTTGTTTTCCTCTCGATCAATCATAATCCTGCATTTCTAGATATGCTGGACTTGAAGTATTACCTGGTGATTTACAAACGACATACAATTGACGGAGAAACTGGCCCTGTTGAACCTGCACATGATACGAATGTTATTATGTTAATTGCAATTATGAAGAAGAATGCGGATTGAATATTGCTTGTTAGGGAATATTGAATTCATTTTGTTTTTGGGTGCAGTACATTCTTTTTTGGAGTATAATTTTTCAGTTGGAAATGTAGTCAAATGAAAAGTAATGTTGCACTGTTAGTCACAATCCGGAACATTTACAAGCCCGATAAGCAGAACAAACTAAACACGCACATTTGAAGAAAATTCAAGACGCAGATCAGTACGTAAATTTAGTGCCTTTGTAATTACCAGTTATAAAGTAGATGACATGTTTTTACGCCCAAACCACTGTCACGGTCATTGTTAGATGGACCCGAGCTGCATCACCTATATCACTTCTTTATTACCAATTTTATAATCCGAACATTGTTAAAAAGTAGTAGAACGGGGAAAAGTACATGGCGTCATGCATCTGTGAGTCCATGTCACCAGCGGAAGATAAGACTTCATTGTCCAAGCTTGGTGACGTTTGATGGTATTTCCTTTCTACCAAAGTCTACGTTCTTCATCTGCAATTTGTTTTCGAATTTAGTATTGGTAGTGGTAGTAGTAGTAGTAGTAACTATCTTGTAATATGGAAGATATCTGAGAGAAACTGGGTACCCCTTGGCTTTAATACGGCTTCATGTGTTATTTTAGTAGGTTCCAAAGAGTATGGTTTTTAGTCTGAACCACTCAGTAATCATTTTGAACAATTCTCCGACATAAGTGTTTAAATTATATCTTATCACGTTCATTGTCATAAAGCCATCACTAGATATACTTGATAGCATATTCAGCATTTTGCTTGCGGGATATATGTTTTTTCTTTGTCTTAGTGAAATCATCCACATTACCATCATTAACCCTACTTTCATTTGGACCAACCATCATCTTTAGTACGTCCATAGACAAATCTAATACATTAGTTTCATGAGCGTAGATATTTTCGTTACAATAAAATATAGTTCTTAACGCACAATTCTAGTTGTGTGGAGGTGTCTTGCAGTATGGAGCAGAGCAGTATAAATAAATAATGCATTCCACTTTTCATGTTTCTCCACTTTAAAGCATTATTTGTTCCTACCTTTAAATCGTCTTTCAAACTAAATATATCTAGCAATACATTTACTTATATGAGTCATTAACCTCCCAATCATAGTTGAAACAATGCTATACTAGTCACATATATTACAGGTACATTGTTTTATTAATGCGTATGTTTTGAATTCATAATTACATAATCTGTTCTCTTTACAGTGAGGAGCAGAACAAAGCATTGTAAGTGGAATATTTCCTGATACGCTGTATCGCGCATTCGTTAATACAGTTTGGCTCTTACTGCATGGTTATATTAAATTAGAATTGGAATATGGCTCTCAGCATCTTTCCTTCATAAATTTGTGCATAATTTTACCGGGATATAATTGTGTTCTAAAATCAAATTCTGTTGATGTTATCTAGCTACGTTTTTTGCACTATTTCGAAGTAGTTGAGACGCAATAACCCATTTTCTCTATTTGTCTTCAAAGCGTTGTATTATATCGCTTGTTAAAAGTTACACATAGTGATTTTAATATGTTGTAATCCAAAAGTTTTAACTTTCGAATAACCATATATAGAAAAGGTGAAATTTTATCTAGGTATCTCATATTAAGTAGATATAATCTATGATAATGTTAACGTTTAATGGAGCTATCCGTAACCACATTTGAAAGAGGGTGTATTAAGTACACTTGCATACTTCATTCGGCTTGAGTTGTTGCAGCTTCAGTGTTTAATGTATTAATTAGTAAATTCCCTTGGGAGGTGTATATCTAGTTGGTAATACGAGTATATCTGTAATCACTGTCCTTAATATTTCATATGTTAAATACTCCTTTCGAAGTCGAATAAGTATAAAATCTCTAGTACTTCATGTTAATGGCTTAGATGCTTCATTACCTGCAAGAACGATTTGGGAATCTTGATTGAGGGAGTGATTGTTACATGAACATACGTGGACTCATTGTGTAAAACTACATTCATGTTGGCCGAGAAATGAATGACATAAATAAGTTTCGTACATGTAAGTACATTTGCAAAGCACATGATCGAGGATTTTATTTGAGTGATAAATGTCGCAATGACACGATTGCAACGTAATTGTATAGTCTTACCTGGTCCCACTTCATAAATTACGATGTGGAATATTGTCTCCAAATGAAACGTCTATCTACTCGTATCTTGATTGTAACCTTAAAATAATATATTTCTAGAGAAAGATTTTATTATATTTACTATTTCAATCTGTATATTAATTGTATAGCTAGGATATCTGTATTCTTGGTCATGCTTGTATTCATATTAAAGCATATCTTTTCTCTGTAGGGAGGACTTCTCTAAAAAGCGGTAAGGGCAATATAATTCTTGACATATATGCAATTACATTGATAAAGAAGAGAATAGGTTCGGTTTTGTATTTGCTATTTCTTCAATGTTAAATTCGCAATAGTATTAATTCACAATTATCAATGACACTTGTATAAATAAGGGTAGCACCTGACAACATGAACATATACAGCTGTATAACCAATCCTGCAGGTTTTAGTTCCAGTATATGTCCTTGACTGTGAACTGTCGTTTTGTTGGACTTCATTCTGAAGAATATATGCATGTGACAAGCCGCGATTTCAAATACTAATCTTCCATTTTCTTCGTAATTAAAGCTTGTTGTGTTAAAAACATATCGAAGAACTTGGCGCACATATACTCTATTTTTGTAAAACCATGAATGAGTTGATGCCATGGAATTTTAATAAATTCGCTATTGACATAGATCTACAAAAATCAAGTTCATTGAGTACTAAACTATGTTGTATTTGTCTCATAAAACATCAATAAATGTTTTCTAAGTTAAGGGCCATACATATAAATGCACAAGTTCTTTCAACACCAAAATTCGGTCACTCACTTAAAATGTCCGTTTATGCAAGTGGTGCTGGGATGGGTCTAAAATTGATTGAAGAAGACACGTCTTTGATCGTCAGGTGTGATATTTTTTTAAAGAAACTAGATAAGCACTAAGGATATTATTTCACAATCGAGAAGGAATGTTTGGCTTTAATATTGTCCATTGCAATACTTTAAAGTGTGCATTAGTTCAGCTCCTTCTTGTAATTTTGTATTTAGGGATCATAACCCCTTCAAATGCATTGGTAAGATGAACAACAAATATCTTAGATTATTAAGGTAGAGTTTGATGTTCCAGAAAAACAACATTGACATGAAACACGTCAAGAGAAAATAAAATTGTATAAAATATAAACTTACCCAAGTATAGAAATAAATAAATTTAATGTATACTTTCTGTTATTCCTCAGAGTTATTCATCAGATGTAAATTTGTATCACAAATACACACAAACACACACATATATTTATATATATATATATATATATATATATATATATATATATATATATATATGTATATATATATATATATATATATATATATATATATATATATATATATATATATATATATATATATATATATATATATTGATTCATAGATCAAATAAGGATATTTTTACATATATGTATTTCTGTTTATGCCCAGAGGTTGTGCATTTCATTTACATTGCCTGTTTCTTATTCATTACTTGCTGTGGTTTACGTAAAATTTAATCTTATAGCTGACCTTGCTCAAAGTCATGTTCATGTACGACCTGATTTATATCACATATTGTTTTTATTTTCCAAACAATTATTACAGTTTATATTTTCCTGTATGTACAGATTAAATAAATATGTTTATTATGTTTTTGGGATTATAGAGCAATCTTTTTTAATTTCTGTACAAATGTGTAAGTCAAATTCGAACAGTGACGGCAAATTGATTACCTCCAGATTATATTGATCTTTATATTAAATATTCACTCACATCCGCGTCAACGTCCACTACAAAGGTACAATGTCATCTTGGAATGTCATATGCTTTGCACATTATCTATGCAATTGTTAACCTCTAACTTATCTATTCGAAAACAAAACCGGTTAGAGCTATTGGAAGGGTAATTTTGTATTCACCCTTTTAAATATTGGATTTCGCATGTTCAAATACTACAGTAGTTCTTTTAGGCGATTTATTGTCGGTGAAACTGCAACTAGAACTATCACTTTACGTTGAAATTTAGCTTATTCGACCATATGTATGCGATGGTGTCTACTTCCGTGAGAATCTTTCTGCTAAACCTTTTCACTTATGCTTCTGCCAACGATTCAGCACTTGTTATAACCGAAGAAATGGGAATATTTTTGAAACGAAACATTTGTTTCATGTAACCACGATATGTTGCAAGATCCACACACTCATCATACAAACAAATACTCATACACGCCACACACACACACACACACACACACACACACATATATATATATATATATATATATATATATATATATATATATATATATATATATATATATATATATATATATATATATATATATATATATATATATATATATATATATATATGTCAGTAGTTTATCCACAAAAGGGTTTTCACGTTCTGTGCTTTTTATGCCACACAAATTTTTTATATGTAACGATATATTTACTTTAAATTTTATTTTCCTACTAATTCGTATTGAAAACAATAATATGCTACTTGCTAGTACACTAACCAATCAGTATGTCTTATTATACACAAATGTATATATTCAACATAATTTTGTTTTCGTTTGTAGGGAAGAACGGTCTACAAAAAAGTAAGTAGAATCTCTTGAGATACGTTGAAACACAGGTGCATTGGAATCGGTGACGTTAGAGAGAAAATAATGACCTTTACGAGTTTTCTATTGCTTCGGTATTACTTTGTAATTATTATATATTTGCTATAACGATATGTGTCTATATACATGGAGACTTATACTTGCAAGTATGTAGACTGTAGTCTTTTATATATGATAAACGTATTGTAAATTTTAATCCAAAGGTTTGTTGTTCATTTCATGCATGCAAAAAGCGGCGAATTTAAATGCTATTTTTTCAGAGCCTTTGGAGTAAATGCGTATTACGTTGGAAACATTAGATACATATAGAAAACCCATTCTGGCAGAGAAATTATGATTGGTAAAACCAGATACGTGATGTAATGAAAATTAAGCAAATTCACAGCATACACATTGATTTCTACAAACGTAATGTCCAAGTTTGACATAAACTCTCTCGCTATACTACGCATTTTGCGTCTTCAATAGTTTACTATATAACTAATTTACTTCAAGATGAAATGAGTTTTACTCAAATATTGACGGTAGACTAATATTGTCGAGCTGCTGTAACATACATATATCCCGTTTTATATGGAAAGCACTGATTAAAATTAGGTTTTTAATACACCTTCATTTGAAAACATTGCATAGATATTGCCGCTGTTGCTGTATTTCAATCGTCAGCCATCTTGGATGCAATGATTCGTGATACCCGTGCCAATCGGAACTAATTGTCTACTAAAATGTGTTATAATGTATTATCTTGAGACTTTGTTTATGTGGAGCTCTTTGAGTTTTTTCTGGCAAATGTTATATATTTATAATAATTGAAATGTAGGATGCTGGTATTGAATAGCCTTTGCTAACATGTTGTATTGATGCAGGCTCCGTTCGACCATATAATCTGACTATAATATAGGACTTGTATTTCTCTAATGTCACATACTGTTTCATACAATAGTAGTTAACATAACGGTTTTTCAAAATAAAATCTTAATTTTATTTATTTCGTCTTAATGCATTCCAGCCTAAATATAATTTGCTCAATGATAAATATCCCTTTCTTAGATTTATTTTGGCCTCAAGTGCAATTCTTGCAAAAAAAGGCATCTACATTGAAATCTCATGTTATATATAGTTAGGTCAACTTGGCAATTTTAATCTGATACTTAGATATGTGAACTGGCATTTGTGTATATTGCATATGTTTAGTCCCAATAAATATCTTATCGCTGGAAGCGATATATCACTTTTCCTAGATTTCGCGTTAGTGATAATACTTTGCGATTTACTTTTATAGATTTGTCACATTTGTAACACAATGTATTTATTTATCTATCATTTTCTGACAAAGATTTAATCTTAAAATTTCTAAATGTTGTACTATTTTATCGCGCATCAAGAAGTGGCGTATGCGATAATAAACTTAGAGATGCTTTTGAAGTACCATGCAATCCATACCTGAAAGTAATATAGACTAGGTAACCTTGTGTATGACATGGATACCTTATGTTCATGCTTGTATTTCAATTTATGTATATATTGTTTTTTTAGAAGGGAGATCGAAGACTTGATGTAAGTGTGATATTTCGGTATACTTTTAAAATGCAGGTATATTTATGTGAACTATGTTAATGTGTAAAGAGTCTTTGGAAATTCATAGAACGTCAGCCGTTTATTGCGAGATATATTTAGCCAATACAAGACGATTGAGAGCTGATTCGGATATAATTGTATTGATAAGTGTGCGTAATGTAATTATTGTATATACCTGCTTAACATCTGCCACATCTATTGGTCATGTATGTTTTCCTGACGAAGGTGTAGGTAACTTGAAAAGTGTTTCACATCTTCATCTCATCTAGAGGGTCTTTTTAAATTTAAACGCCATATAAATCCTAAAAGAGTTTCGCCCAAGAATAATATATCCACTTAAATCGTTATATTTTGAACCTTCTGTTTAACCTTTCTACACACACACACACACACACACACACACACACACACACATACATACATACATACATACATACATACATACATACATACATACATATATATATATATATATATATATATATATATATATATATATATATATATATATATATATATATATATATATATATATATATATATACATTAAATATCTAATTTATAATTGTTTTAAATTGTTATAAATTGTGAGTCATGAATTCTTATTCATATTCCGCACACATGTATCTTTGTCTTAATAATGTGTAGATGTCACGATTCAATAGTTAAGACAGCATCTTTGGTCTTTTCCATGATCAAGGTCGAAGATTAAAAATTACAATTTCCTTTATAGCATTTGTCGATTTATTTCCCATATTTTATGGTTTCATTATTTTCTTTTTCATTCAACGACTTGAATTCAAAATAATAAAACGTGGACCCTTGCTCTTCCAACGTTTATTTAAACTTGCAAGAAGGAATTATTATGAGAAGTGAATCATGTCTTTTATAAAGTGTATCACATGCTTAAATTCACCATATTTGTTTTGTAAACAATTGCATACCATTCTAATATGCCCCATAGCACGTGTTTGTACTCACATGGTTGTATTCACGTTCATTTTCATAATATCCATTTTAGGTACAAGGATACCGAAGAAAAAGAGTACGTGTATAATTAGAAAATGTTTTACTATAACACATACATTTATGTGGATGACATTAATACGTAAGTTGTTCCTAGGTATATATACATTCTAATCTCCTATTAGTTATATTCAAGCCAAACGGACGCTTTTAAAAGTATTTCGTAGTTTTTTCAACTAATAATTGTGTACCTTTTTATCACATTGTATATCTTATCGTAACATTCGGGTATGTAATAAGAGTCGACTTCAAACGACAGTATGTCATTGTCATTGATGTGGACAATTATTTTGTTGGCGATATATAGACGTCCTACTTCGTTACATAATTATTGAATGTTGCAATAAATAGTGAATGCAACTAAAATAAAAATGAATACTCAAGATGCAATCGAATATTTTATAAAAGGTTACCCACACAATTGAAATTTGAATTATACGCATATACGCATACATTTTTGTTTTAAAGCTAATACATGTGCGTGTTTTAGATACAAGCCAGAGAATGAGCTATCGAATATATTCTTCGGACATTCACTTGGTATAATTTTCGATGAAAAAGGTCAATTCTCGTCCACATTCATACTGCAAGAACATTATATAATATATTACTAACATATATTAATGTGTATGTGATCAGAAGTGAGAATCTGAAATATTCTTTCGTAATGAATATTTCATGCCTAATTATTCACGATCAGTTTCTTAAATATTGATGGAGTTTTCCCATTTAGACACTTATTTGTTCAATTGAAATTTCACCGACAAATATTATAAGTACACATAATGTCTCATATTATTATTATTAAATAATAATTTCAGTAATTAAAGGTGTAACATACGAAACGGAAGTGAAATTTTTAGCCGACTTGTATTCGAGTATTAGATGATTCATGTAAATAATTTATAACACATCTCAATGGAATGTCCATAATATAAAGTTTATTTTAATTCCCGATCCCACCTTTGCGAAATGTTTCAACATACATGTTTGGTTCTTTTACGAAATAGATAATCTAAATAATTTAATTATATTGGTCTACAGCCGAAATGCTTCGCAAATAAATCTGGAATAATTCTGGGTCATTGATAATATAAATCATACTTACAAATTGGTGATTGGTCTTAGTTTTTAAGATATGATATTAGATCATTATATACGTGCCATGATTTGGGAATGGCAGGGGATAAGTAACATACATGGATGGGATCTCAGTTTAAAACAGATATGACTAACATACATCTTGGACTGGAACTATGGATAAATATATAACAGGGTTTGGGCAGTATTTGCTTTTATGAAGAAAAAGAACCGATGCATTCTTGAGCTGGTATTGCGTCATAGATTATATACATTGTTTCATGTTATTCAGAAAAGTCATGGATGATGCAATCATTACTAAGCTGGCATCTCTTTTATGACAAATTGTCCTGTATCAGCTTCAAAAATCATACAGCTTCGTTTTGTTTGTTTGTGTTAGGGTTTAACGCCATTCTTCAGCACACGATAAGCTATACATGGCGGCCAGTATTATTGGTGCAGAAGGAACCAGAGAAACACCCCGGAAGGATCCACCGACCCACGAGAAGCTACTGGCAAGCTTTCTCACATAACTACATTAGCCGAATCTTAGACTAGAACCCACGAAGACAGAGGAGATACGGCAGTGATCCGTAACCGAAAGCGCTTTAAACCACTCGGCCACTCGGGACCACCATACAGATTCGTGCTTTCTTTTGTGTCAGGGGACATATATCTGTTTAGCCAAAATGAGCAGAGGCGCCTAATACCTGTATGAACAATGCAGATAACGTCTGCTACGGTTGTGGCGAAGTGGCGTTTGCATCACAAAAGCACAGTATAACCATTGTGTTTAAGAAAGCCCATCACCTTTATTGTGGCAACAACATTATCGATCAGGACAAGAGGTGAGCCCCACACTTTTGCTGCAACACTTGTGCAACACATCAATGCCAGTGGTTGAACAGGAATGTGAAATGTGTGCCTTTTGCATAATCAAAGATTTGGAGTTGTTACTTTTACATGGGGCATCCAGTTTAGAGAGGTCTGTCAAAGAAGAACATTTATACTATGCACTATCGAAACATTCCATCAGCTATACGTCCATAACTTAGCTCGTTCCTGATGCAGATAAATCATTCTCACTTGAGGCAGACAAGGACGAGAAAGATGATGAAACGTCTAGTCCTGAACATTCGACGTTACATAACCCACATTTCCACATCGCCCTCGTCTGAACCACATCTCATTACACAAGGTGAACTGAATGTCCTTGTCAGGACTTTGAAAATTGCAAAATCCTTAAAGTATATAATGTGTTAGCAAATTTCCAAGCGTGTTAAAGAATTACTTCAAAAAGAAGACCAATAAAAAAAACCGAGGTATCTTTGACTATTGTATTCAGCGATTTAATCATTCATTATTTGTAATAAATATTTCGAAATAATGACAGAAGGTTACATTGCAGGTGTTAAATTATCTGTTAATGTATGAACATGATCATGTTTTATGTATTTTCTTTATATTTTGACTGGTTTGTGCCTTTACAAAGTATGTACAAAATATGTCCTGATGAATACACATGCATGCATTTAATATTGCCCATGGCCTTGATATGTTGTTTTGTAACAATCATCTAAGGCAGCTGAAATAGTTCGTTCGTTTAACATTGTTTTTGTTGATACGGAACTCTTTAAGTTTTGTCTAGCGGAAGTGTGTGTATGGATATAGTAAGTAATTTTCATGGTGTCGATGACCTGTAGTCATCACTGTTAATATTCCATGGTCATTTCCATACGTCCTTTGTTTGCTGAAGGTGTACTAGAAAACTGTACATTCTAGTGGGATTATTATGCTATAACGCTAAAGTGTTATGCCGTGTAAATGAATACTGTGTATCCCATGTACCTTCTAAACGTTAAACTTTACATCTCGCAACGATCATGTAATAAGCTTGATATAGAAAAGAATGGTTAAGAAGGTAAATATTTGAAATCAAAGATTTTATCCGCTTAGATATATAACATTCCATAGTTTAAATTATTAGATACTAAAATAATATGTCCTCGGCATGCATCTATTTATGATCCTCTTATATATATATATATATATATATATATATATATATATATATATATATATATATATATATATATATATATATATATATATATATATATATATATATATATATATATATATATATATATATATATATATATTGTTCTCTTATTTAGGAAGGAGTTCGAGCACATAGAGTAAGTTTAATCCTTGTGTATACTTTTATGTGGTAAGACCTATTGTCAACAGAGCGCATTTCCTAAGTAAATGTTTTTCTATTAGTTTCCTTCACTGACGGACTCTACTCCAACATACCTATCTGGCCTCACCGATGTGTACACACCAGCAATACTCTTACCTCCCTCTTCTGATAATTTTATACTACATTTTCCCATTATGAAAACAAAATCATGTGGACAAGGTTATTTTGTATGCCACGTACTAGTAACGTAGAAGGTATTGCCCATTGAAATTAGACGCAAAGACACAATGATCCCTTTCAAGTGTGCTCTTAAAACTAAGATTTTTCGACTGCACGAACAAATTTAAAGACCTAATCATTTTTCCTACCTTAAATATTTACATCATTTTGATCTTTTCTAATTTCATGGTGTTTGGTGGGTTTTTTCTTGGAGTCATATCATTATAGATGATTTAAAGTGCTTAGAGCTTTGAACATTTAGGAGTTATACAAAGTCCTCATTATTATTATTATAATTATTATTATTATTATTATTACGAATTTGGTATAAATTTAATAAATAGTTTTTGTTTGGGTGATCGATATTGGGAGTATAGGATACATATAGGTGAATATAGGTTCTAAAGAAATTTAATAGTTAGAAACAGATGCTACTTTAATGTACCGGTAATAAATGAAAATCATATCTCCCAAATGTTTTGTAAAAGCAAATGTTCATGAAATCAAATTAGGAGAAATTGTTTTGCATGTTTGAATATATCTTATATGTGATGACAATTGGATATATATATATATATATATATATATATATATATATATATATATATATATATATATATATATATATATATATATATATATATATATATATATATATATATATATATATATATATGTATGTATATATATATATATATATATATATATATATATATATATATATATATATATATATATATATATATATATATGTCACGCATCGATCGCACAAAGGTGAAATTGTATTTTTTTGTGGGTTTTTAATTTGTTGCTTCGGTTTCTCTTAAACGTTTTAATATATTGATGGAGATTTAACTTGACATGGCCTTATCACAGAAAGTAAGCATACTCTCCTACAATGATAACATGAACTATTCATGAATTAAGTACTTTCGGATAGTGACTAATAAATGTGCATTAATATATAGATATGTTTCATTGGTAAAGAATTGTTTTTTTCTGACAGTATCGACTAAAAGAGTTCGAGTGATTGTTAAATTATAGGGGTATTTATGTATTTCCTTTTGTATTGCAGTATTATTATTTACTATAAGAACACTAGTGGAAATATCAGTAATTCAGATCGTTATTTTAATTATTCTGATAGTATACAGTTTTGTCCATTAGGTATCAGTACAATATCATTTATTTATTTGTTCTGCCTTTATTTCGATATCTTTAGGTTGTAAAATTCGTATTTGCATCTTAATGAAAGAACTTTATTGTGTTTTTAAGTTTATTTTTTTAATTAGATGTCTAATCCGTAGATCAGTAATATTCTGGTGATCTATGTTATGGCTTTTAAATCATGTACTCTTTTGTTTCTATTCATATGTATGTAGATATTGTGTTACATTTTAGGAAAGAAACTGACAAAAAGCGGTAAGTTGAATATTTCTAGATACGTATTGGAAACAGCAGCATTTATATTAATAAATCTACATATAGCTTAATCTCCGTTCTGAATGAAGGAAGTTAATATATCCTAAAATTTAAATTTGACATTGGTACCATACCGACAATGAATAATTTTGTATGTAAGTAAAGATAAAATCTGCTTCATATATTGCTTGACGTTCAATTTGTAATATTTTGCATCCATTGTATTATTTTACTGTGAATTATTCTTACAATCTGAGTTATCCGTTGCACTGAGTTTGTGCATGTGATAAAACACGAAATTAGTCATCAATCACACATTTTCTTAGCCATCAATGCAGCTTTGCTGGAGATGTATCAAAGATATTAGCTCTCCATGAATGTACTGTTGTACATGCAACACAATGATAGCATTGACAAAAGAGAACATAGCAAGATAGTCCCCATTATTAAGATATGTAGAAACTTGAATATTTTAGCTTGCAAGTTTAAATTATCATATACAACGCATTTGTAGCCGAAAATTGAATATCTAATTAATGTTATGTTTAATCGTTAAGGAGCAAGTTTTCTCTTTTTTTCAAGAGATATAATTTAAGTTACTCTTACGCTTTATCGTCTAGCCATTCCAGAATTGAAACATTTACATTAAGTCAGATCTAAAAAAGGTCAACATTTTATTTCTGATTGGGATTGTATGCAGTTATCATTTTCATTTTTAGATCTGAACTGGTCGAACTGCTGTAAGTATAGAATAAATGGCACTACAAAAAATAAAAAATACAAATTGACTATACATAACAATGTCTTCTAGAAGAAAGTCAACAGTACCTTCGGTACAATTGTAATCCACAGTCGAGTCAGGTATGTATAGGCTTTAACGATGAACTCTCACAATTATTGGGTGATCCTATCTTTTCAGTATGTTCATCACTGGTATCAGTGCTCATGAGGTTTATCCCGATTGGTGATTTTAATGTATTACAAATAAAGCAAATGATTTAATTCATAATAAACATATAATGTCACGTTAATATGGTTGTATGTCAGACGAAATGTATGTTTGCCCAATATATCTAAATCCTCTGGCAATAAAACAATTAGTCCATTACTTATAGCTTGGAGCATGAGGTTTGGTGAGTTTTATCTTCATGCTGCAGTCGTGGAATTAAAATATTAGGAAGGCACTTATTAGTCAGAATGTGGCGCTAGTGTGTACTATCGTTATATGATTAAGTAGTCACAGTCCTTACTACCCTCAGAGATGCGCGATTGAAGAAACAACTTGCTTATATTTTTTTTTCTCAGTCAAAACAACATACTGTCTCTACCTATTTTGTCTTCAACTTAACATATTGAACGTCTTTGATATAGTAGATGCATTACACTGTATCGGTATTCGCTTGTAGAAATAATATATTTATGTTTTTCTAAAAGAATATATGATGTTTTAAATCAAACCGATCACAGTTCTTGTTATATTATATTTAGTGTTGGTAGGTAATATCTTACAAATTCGATTGTGGAATATTAATTGTTCCCAGAGCATTTTTAATTCGGGTACCGCCTCAGCTTACTTATAACCCTAATAGTGCAAATTTAAATAACACAAATTACTTATCTCGGTTATGTTTGAACGTGGATGAAATATGTAATGGCAATTTTGAAGCAAACTGTAGTAATGTACCCATGGTCAAAAATGACTTAAATTTATCACATGTATCGGATACGATAGCTCAGAAATCACATATTGCAAACAATTAGATAGTATTTAACAATATAAAGTATAATATCTTCATCAAATAGATTATTTACCATCAAGGGATGGAAAGGATTTTAATTAAGAGATCAAATCTGTTTCATGAGTTACAACAGTCATTTTATCAAGATGAAATGTAACACTATAAAAAGGTAGTGTATGCATAAATGTATAGAGTATATTGAACATATAGCAGAGAACAATCTTAATAATGATAAAATAACCATATATGTGGGATTAATTTAATAATAATAACGGTAAACATGACTTTCAGTATCTCAGATAGATCCTTCATATATATTATATGTCTTTAACACTAACGTTTAGATTTAAAACCGCAAGCATTATGAGATGTTCTTTGATTCAGAAAAAGCTACATTTATTTAAACGTATGCATCAACGCATGATGTCTCTGTTGATAAAATACGTAATTTATATTATTAAGGAAGTCCTACAGAGCATTTGAAATGCCTCTAAATAGATGGCCGATATTTAGTATTATTAATATCTTAAGTTATTTCTTTTTCCATTTTAAGACAGCTGGGCTATTAAATACTTATCCAAACTTTGATATATTGTGTTGCATATATAAATTTATAGATAATGTACAATTATATTCATACTTATATTGTATCAGTAAATTATGGATATTAAAACGTGTCCATCTGTACGTAATACTTATGCATGATATATGTTTGATCCAATATATACATTGTAATGGCATATATACAATTTAATTTCAGACTTGGATTCAAAGCGTGAGTGTACTAATATCTATACATAGCAGAGGTGATACTATCTACATTACTGTAATAAGGAATAGCTATATGACCGTTAGTGATAACAATAGTAGGACTGACATTGCAAACAAAAAGATTTTACAAAGTTTAACGGGTCCAACTCTGACTCTAACATAGGTATCTTTGTCAAATGAATATTTTCTGTCATTGTGTCGAGATAAGAACTGGTTCAGTGTTTGTTTATTGCATAAATAACTTATTTTCAATAACGACATGGGACACGTGAATTGGTACCAGTTAGATAGAACCTCACCTTAAGATCTTTACTTATTTTAAGATAGTATTGATAATTAATACATTCTGTTGCCTTAAATTATGTATGTGAGCGTACATGCGATGAAACAATCCTCTAAAATAAATGAATCATAGATGAAGGTTTCTTGCATATACATACATAACAAAATCGTATGGTATGACCATATCCAAACACAGTGCAGTACAAGTTTGAAAACATGCACCAGGAATACAACTTATTAATCATGCCAAATGGTCCCTGTAAAACATCTTTGACATAAAATGTATGTGGAGATATCACATAGAGACAATAAATGGTTGATATAATATAAAAACTGAAAAAAATATCAAATTATTCATAGTAATAATTAGCATTGAAAATGTTTATGAAGTTATCGTGGATGAAGTATACAAAGATAATTAAACATCTGCTATATAGCAACCTTTCCTGCCTGAATTAACATGTGTTTAAACTAATAACGTTTTAAATGCATTTCAGGTTGAAAATTTGGCAATATGGGTGAGTATTAATTATTTTTATATAATCGTATATTTTACTTTCTGTAATATAATCGTAATAATTTGCTAAATAGAAATAAATGTATTTAAACGTTCTTGTAGAACTGATTTGACATTATTATAAAACCGTGGAATTTAAAGTACTAAATATTTTTTAAAAAACATTGACAATGCAGCCTTAGTCGTTTTTTTCCTTCATATTTTCAGTTTCATCGATGACCAAATAAAGTGAGTAGTATGTTCATTATCGCATCATTTTATAAATTATGCAATTAAGCGGAATTTTAATTTACTATATTTGTTGACACACTGGATTATTATTATTATTATTATTATTATTATTATTCTTCTTCTTCTTATTATTATTATTATTATTATTATTATTATTATCTTTTGAAATACTTCTAACTATCAAGATAGTCTGCAATTTATATTAAGTTTAGAGCGATTATAGTACATTGATTAATTGATTTTAAAGAGCTTTTAAAGAAAACTTTCAAAACAAGAATTCATTCCTGATTTAAGAGTGATTTATATACATCCGGAATTGCAGACATAGTTTCGTTACTTTGCAGCAGCATCCTTCTGTAGCTTTGGGTATCTCGGTTTAAATAATATATAAATACATAGGAAATCATGTACACATCTTGTGTTGCAAAATTTTGATTATCTGTTCTTCACTGACGAATAAAATATTGTCTTCACACAGACCAAGGCTCGAGTCAGATTTGAAAGAAATGTAAGTAATTTACATCGATTGCTCTACTTATAATGTAATCGTGCTTTATACTACCAGACTGACGTATAAAAGTGAATATGTTTTTATATGTTTTATAAGTTATCTAACTTGTTAATATATAAAAATAAATACACAACAACGTAGGCCAGTAAATGGTGCACATAGTCCTAATATAGGAGGCGGTGATTTGGTTCTCAACTTGAAGTTTGCAATTTTATCCAGATGCTTATATTCCAAACATCAACAAGAATATTGAATCCCGCGTGTTCCTGTCCTAAACGGAGCGATGGCTTATGTTAAAAGCCGAGTAGAGCAATGTTTAGAGAGGCATCGCATTTAGAGAGGCAGTAATGCACAAACTTCATACAATCTATGTATAGTTTAGTATCATGATTGTTTTCCTTAATGCTTCTTAGTTATTTCCTATTTTTATTTCTGGAACAAAATACATGTTTGCCATTAAAGATATTAGCTACGAGATTAGAAACTAGAACTTACAAAAAATTCGGAAATGCTGGGCTTTGCTTATCATGTACACTATCCAAATATCAGATATCTGATTCAAACGCTGAGAGCCAGAATCAGAATCTTGTAGGAAAATTGTATCCATATACAGAAAGACAGAACTATCGAACACATTTCTTCTAAACTACTTGTTTATAATCATGACTGGTATCTATTTGATTTGCATCTTTCAATTGTTTCTCAAGAACAGAATGTTTTTGGTCACGTACATCCATTATAGTGTTATTAAACTGAATATCATCGATGTGTGACTAAATTGTATTATGTTGTTATAAAATTTAAACAAAACATACTGAATAAAATACCAGCATAATTGTGTCACGTAAACAGAAGAGTGAATCAATGTTCAGGGCAATATTTAGTTCAAATAGATGTTTATTTGATCCAAAGAAGCAAATGACACATTGGTGGCCAGCAGGCGTTCTCAATAGCTGTGTACAATAATGGTATTTAGAGACATCGCAATCATATATGTTTTGATGTTTGTTGCATTTAGGTACCGCATCTCCATACAAACAGCTATATCAGCGAACAGCAGCGATAATGGTAGCAGGTGAGAAGGAGGATACGAGCCGATGAATTAGTACTAAATCGTAAAAGGAAAAAAATCAATTAGCATAAGGATGGTCTCTGAATGATCCCGAAACATGTACTACAGTCAATGGTATTCGCTGGGCTTACATAGTGAATGGATGTTACTTGTCGACGTTGGTAGCTGAAAATGAATTTTCAACAACCTTTTTTTAAAAGAAAAACAGGGATATTGATAGTGGTGATGATGCTGGTATGGAAAATATTTCCTGTAGCATCCCAATAATGCATGATAGGGCCAAAAAGGAATATAGCGATACAAAATAGCAGTTCCAGCTGCATTTGACTGAGTGTAATATTTTATGGATCCCAAGTTTAAAATTCATAATATAACAAATGTTGTTTATTTGTTTCTCTCATACACTATATAACATCTGTGAAATGTATCACTAAAATGTAATAATATGCATATGTTCGCAACCATTGATCGCTTACAATTCTCCCACATCTTCTACTGACTTAATGCTTATAAAGGCAACTCTATATTATTTAGATGAAAGGTGATATCGTCACACCTGTTGTGTGAGCAGCACATACATTTTCCCACATTTGAGTCATGACTTATCACAAAGATGTGTACTGATTCAAAGACTATACAATATCACAGCTTTTGTCTTAGCGTATTGCACTAAGCTATTCCAAATTGCTGAGATGGTTGAGATAATATATTATTAGCTCCAGTACGTTTAGTGGTAGCAAAGGTACAGAACCATGACATGCAGATGAGATGGAATTAAGCTGATGTGTCCACATTCATCATGACTGGTGGACACTTTCACGATTGTGGATGTCGGTGAGTTATCTGAACCGTTGACAGTCACCGATTGAGTCATGCAATCTTGTGTGTTAGCCCTATTTCTCTTTAACATAAATGACTTCACATACCTGCCTTAGGTTAAACTGTTCATTCTAAGAATTACAAACGAGGGCGAAGGGAGATTTTGGGATGTAGTTGGCATGCACAATACATCTTGAACGTAGTTCAGGTCCTACTTAGTCAACAGGACACACATTGTGTCCACCAATGGAATACACTCCTGCCCAGTTCATCTATGTTGTGGTGTTTCACAAGGGTCTGTTCTTAGACCCGTTATCTTCATTCAATATACTCAGCCGCTCTATTGAGTTATAGATCAACATCCTGTGTTGCACCAATTATACGTTGATGACACCTAAATATACAAATCTAGGCACCCAACTGAAGTTGATTGTACTATTAAAGTTGTAGAGAGTTGCATTTCAGATATGAATTCATGGATGGCATGTAACAGTTGCATATCAATGATGATAAAACTGAGGTCATTCTGATCATATTATACAGACGTTCTCATTTACATCATTTACCTCAAATACTAACTATCAGAAATACCAATATTAAATTTATACATTCAATACGAAATCAAGGTGCTGCTTACGACAGTGCACCTTTCACTAATCTATCATGAATATATGCAATCCTGTGTATATTGAGCTGAGACGCATCAGCTCCATTCGCAAATATCTTTCAGATGATGTCACTAAAACACTTCTAAGTTCGTTACTTTTTCAAGACTAGTATATTGTAATGCAATTCTGTCTGGTTGGTCTCAATATCTACGTACAAAACTTCAAAATATTCAAAACACAGTTGATCGAACCACGATAAGAGCACACCTCCCCGCTGCTTTGCTCCCTACACTGCCTATCCATTCGATCCAGAATCAAACACAACATGTGCTGTTTGTGTTTCGTTTCACTTACGGACACCAGTCCAACATATCTATCCGACCTCATACATGGGTACACACCAGCAAGATAATTACGTTCCTCTTCTAACGTCGTATACTTAATATTCTCAGAAAGACAACCAAGTCATGTGGACAAAGTTTTGTTTGCTTATCAGTGCCCAGCAACGTGGAACTAAATGCTCATTGAACTTATACACAACGATACAGTGATAGCTTTCACGAGTGCACTTAAAACTCACTTATGTCGAGTGCAAGAACAAACGTAAGAACCTAATAATGTGTCCTACCTTAAACATGTTAAGTCCTTTTATCAATTTAATTTTTGTGTGTGTGTGGTAGTCATATCTTTATAACTGTTGCTAAGCGCTCAGAGCCTCTAATGATTAGGCGCTATATAAAGTCCTCGTTATTTATACCGTCTCATTTTTGCGAACGATACCTGAACAGTGGCACATCTAAGTCTGATATGCAACACAGCACAGACAGTTTCTCAACATCTAACTCTGTATAGCACATGCAATAAATGCTTGTAATTATAGGCCTTGTATAGGCGTTCACCCAAACAAGGAGCTCAGTTAGTTGAGATAGAAAGGGTATGAGCTCCGCGCACATCAGTGTATTGAAAACAAATTAATGATACCATAAGGTTTATTTGGATGCTGCTTACAACTATAAAACATTATTTGGGCCTATGGAGTCGATTGGACAAGACAAGCACTCCTGGCATACATGAAGAATCATTCTTAATGCTTAATCAGGCGTGACGATGAATACGGTGACTCATATCACATCGGTATAATTAACATCCTGGAAATTAAGTTGAATGCTTCCCGATGTTTTAAAATATGTGACTATCCTAAGATCAAAGAGGTTCCGCTGAATGCATATGGACAATATATGGCGTTCAAATATTTAAAATTAAATCATTAAAACTTGTCAATGTTGAAGTTCATGCAAATCAACTACCATATCCTACCATTTTTGGATAACTAGGGGATACAAAATAGATATAAGTCATTATATACCACGAACAATTACTGCTGTTTGTTGTATTGATTCGTTTGATTAAGTTATGGATATTGCAGAATACCTGGAAATATAATATAAGTTGCATATGGGATAATACTCCATTGGAGACTATACCAATTTATACAAACTCACTATCAAGCGAACACAAGACAGTGCTATGCCTTTGGGGATTATGTGGAACAGAGTCAAATATGTTCAAACAAAACAAAACAGCAACAAACATGAATAAGAAACAGAAGACAGTTAAATATATTGTACTGTATGTATGTATGTATGTATGTATGTATGTATGTATGTATGTATGTATGTATGTATGTATGTATGTATGTATGTATGTGTGTGTGTGTGTGTGTGTGTGTGTGTGTGTGTGTGTGTGTGTGTGTGTGTGTGTGTGTGCGTGTGTGCGTGCGTTGCGTGCGTGCGTGCGTATGTATGCATGTACATACATCATATACACCAGACGGAATGTGTTGCTATACTGACGAAATGTGTTGAGGCTTATATGATTTTTCGACCAGTCTAAAGTATGTCCTTTAACCCATACTATGTTCTATACCTCCTCCTTCTGCAATGCTGTGACTTACTTGAGTTTTGTGTTCATTCTAATATTTTAACTGTTATCTTACATAATTGCGTTATCCCGATTAAAAGAGTCGAAAATAAAAATTGCTATCTTCTCTAATCTCATTCGCATTCCTTTATTGCAGCGGTTCTTCTGATCGTATCAGGTGAGAGCTGTAAGGCGAAGCGACACCAGTTAACATATCTACTAAAAACTAGCATTGTAGCATAATCTAGTAAAACACAATGTTCTTATTTTGTACAAAATCCAAAATAGTCAGGTAATTCACACAACGAACGAGGGTTACATTAATTTTAAAATGGAAACGGAACGCAAGGGCACTCATATCTCGAGATAATGTTATATTGGCATCAATATTTTAATGCTGTTTAAAGTGTTTAACGGAATGGGTTATATTGTCGTGTAACTGTTAATGATGCTTAGACTTAATAACTGTGTCTCCAAAAGTAGTTAATAATTAATTTTGTGGAATATACATGATGCTAAAGATTAATATAATGAAGGACATAGTATATATTCAATTGATATCATATGAATAAAGAAGCTTGTAATTTAATCATTTTGAGTAACCAGTCGGTTTTAGCCTAAGTGATAATTGAGGCTTTTTTATTTGAATGAGTTATTGTTAAATTCGCAGTCCAGTTGTCGCAATGTTTTATAATCCTCGTTAATGTAGAAATTTGGTTTTAAAATGATATCAAAGTAAACGTAGCGAATACAATTTTTTCGACTTTCTTTCAGCGATACTTTGGATGATCTAAGGTGAGAGTTGAAGAACAGATTGTAATTATTAATAATTATAATGCGGAGGAAATCATACCATAACCAGTACATTTTTTTTATTCATTTCGTTTGAACACAATCTAACTAATTCACATTCTCAAATAATATTCGCCAGTTAATAAACATGTAAGTCGATGAAAATTGACAGAGTAGGTCAATGGTTTAATTCTTCTGAATAAAGTTATCATTTCATGAATATACAGGTGACAATATAAATCTGTATTATATGTTATTTCATGACACAAGGCCATATTTGGGATCAATATAACCATTTTCAAAACATATACAAAGATCTTTCTTGTATTTATCCATCAAGAGGTAATGTTTTTTGTCAGATGTAATACATCACATAAGTGTATTTTCAATTCATTTCAGATTGTTAGTGCTGGATGAAAGAGCAAGGTAAGAAAATACAAATAAATCATATATGTAGCAATGTTTAAATTACATACCCCAACAAGGTTCAACAACATTACGCGAAAGGCAATAGTTGCATACATTATATACATTATGGAAGGTCTATACCAAGATTTTATTTATTGCTACCTCTCACTGTCAATCTAGAAAATTTTAATTTAAGTAATAGTTTTAATTTCGATGTTCCAAATATTTGATTAAACTTTTAAAACAATAATTGTATAACTTCGGTTAAGAATGTTCCTAAATACTCGAGACTTGCTCATGTACTTTCTTACATATAACTTAAGACGTAACAGATATTAAATAAATAAAAGAAAAGCATATATTTCTCAACAGTACACATAAAAGTAAAACGTTTTATTTCAAAGCATTCCAGATACGTCCAATGTTATTCATAATTATATAGTTGGTATATTGCTGATTTACAAACACTATAAAATTAATAATAATGTTGTTCTAATTCAATATGCTCTTCAATAAACGTTTCTCGGTTAAAGTCCAAATATAGTCTTCAAAATTTGACATAAAACATTTGGAGGCATAAATCGATTCAGCTATTACTTTCACAATCTTTAAACAGATACTTCTTTTCAGCACTGCAATTCCAATATATGATAATAATGTCAATACATAATTCCAACTGCTCAAGGAAACTATTCGACGTTAGACGTTATGTTACAGAATGAAAACGGTTGTATACAAAATACCTTGATACCTTAATATAATTGTTTTGTACGCAGCAGAAAAAACAATACTGAAATTTCAAGAATTAAACATTATCTTATTTCGCAATTGTCAACAAATCAGCTTAAGTTGGTCGTGGGATATTGTTGGAAATAGGTAGGTCAGTTGTGTTGTTTCACTTTATGACAAAAAGTTTAATACGCATTATACACATATCTTTCGTACATATTTCGGTTTTCGAATAGCGACAGAAAACTTAATGTCATTACCTAAATGATATTTACAAACAACATTATTATGAAAGTTAATATATATATTGTGCAAATGTATATATATATATATATATATATATATAGAGAGAGAGAGAGAGAGAGAGAGAGAGAGAGAGAGAGAGAGAGATAGAGAGACAGAGAGATAGAGAGAGAGACAGAGAGAGACAGAGAGACAGACATGCAGACATACAGAGAAAGGGAGAAAGAGAGACAGACAGACATACAAAGACAGAGAGACAGAGAAAGAGAGAGAGAGACAGAGACAGAGACAGACAGACAATTAATATATATTATGCAAACATATATATATATATATATATATATATATATATATATATATATATATATATATATATAATCTATATATATCGAGAGAGAGACAGACAGAGAAGGAGACATATAGATAGAGATAGAGAGAGAATATAATCTAAAATCCAGAAAGTCTATATCATCAATGTATAAAACAACAATTTTCATCCCATAACTTTCTTGCAGAGAAGGATGCAACGAAATGCTGAGGTACATATTCCCATTTTGATTGTAATTATGATACATTTATCCTTCAATTGTGTAGATCTCTTAGTTAAAGATAATCATGGAGACCAAATAAACTATTCAAAGAACACCAATGTTCTACCACATGCAAGGTGAACAGAAACAGACCATGATATCGTTCATTTGATAGCATCAATCTATGTGTATCGTTTCTTTGAAGTTGACTGACTCCTTTTATACAAAACATTTTTTTTTGTATGTTGAAACAATATTACAGTCAGTTGAAGTCTTTTAAATACTATGTGTCTGTTCGCATTAACATTCTGAGGTAGTTTTTAAGACAGTTCAATTGTAATACCGTTACTATGCTTGATATCGAAATGCAAAGCGTTCTCATAAACATACAATATATATACGTATACATATACATATATATATATATATATATATATATATATATATATATATATATATATATATATATATATATATATATATATATATATATATATATATATATAATGCAACAAACTTAAATATTTCTCAATCATAACATAACATATTTGTAGAGATTTATTATAATTAATGAACGCTTCTTGGAATACCTTGAATTCAGATTGTGTGTTCTGATTACAGTGTTCATCAATTATGCAGTGATCCAATTGTGAAGATAATATCCGCAAAGAAGCTCATTCAAACAGATTTCATGGATAAAGCTAAAGTGTTAAACCTTGACAAGCTTGATAAAGATAAGAGTGCCACCATTTGGGAGAACTCCGATGTGTCTAAAATACGCGGGGTATGCCTTGAGTCGGCTGTTTTGGAGGGATTGAACTTCCCAAGCAAGTTTCCTGAACTTGCAACAACATATGTCAAGATAACTGGCGATGCTGAAAGTTCATCCTCAGTTCATTATCAGGCTGTTTCGATGTCAGAGAAGAAATGTGAAATGATTTCTGCAGAATTACAGGTAAACGTATTCCATATTTCTTGCAAATGACCAAACATATCGCCATTGACATAATTGATAGTGCAATTATTTTTGCCGAAGAGATGTGTAAGGTGATAAATGGTAATATCTGAGTCCACATGTTTTGCGAATACGAAAAGCACTGATAGGTTGCACATGATGTAAACTTAAAGGTACCATGCGCAAAAATGGCAAATGTGTACAAACGTTTGTATAGTTACAAAGCTTTCTTTTGCTATTTGTTTACTTGCTATCTAAAAGGGATCTCTATAAAACGATCCATAACGTCTAATTCAATTCCCTAAACTACCTGTAAATGAACATGTTATGAATTGTGCTGAGTGATTCATGTCATCATAGCTAAATGCTTATCCACAAAACAACTTTTGTATTAAATTTCTTTTTTCAGGATGGATACGTAAAATTTCCACTTCCTCCTATCATGAAACATCTTTTCATTATTGCAAAAGGGAAGTGGAAACAAAATACCTTGACACCAGAGGGGCTCGATTTGACATGTGATGACGTCGAACATATCACGATTAGATGTCCGCCTGGGTCTGTTAAAACCACGTGTATAATTCGGACTCAGGTACTAAACTGTGCTCTTCGGGGTTTTTCTCCATTTTATTCCGATGAGAAGTTTTTTTCCTGAACGGTTCGATAATGAAATAAATTGAGGGAATGCGATATGAAAATATAAGCAAAGTATATTCATTGCTTACCTATGTTTTACTGTACCTACTGATATTATCTTTCTTAAATGTTTACAAAATGTACATGTCAGCATCAATCGTTGCTCTCTTGTTTGTTTAATTTTGCACGGATAAACTATGATTTGTTAATATAGAGGTGGACACCGAAATCATGGCGTCTATTATATATCTAAACCAAATCCACAATCAATGAGTTTATAAATGAAAAGCAAATTTGAGCATCAAATGTAACTTTGAACCTTTCAATACGAACTATGTGGCGACAATTTCATCGTACACAAATGACTTAAACATTCTTTAGTATTTGATTACTTTTATTTATGATAGTATGTTGGAATTACCAAAGAAGAGCCTACGCATCTCACAGAACATTAATACTAATATTCAAATAAAGAAAGTTTCATGAGAAGAATGTTTAATTATGTCATTGTCGAAACAGTTATTTTAAAAAGATAGATCACATGTCATTATAAAAATTCCAAGACAAAAAGAGTTTAGAGACATTGTAGTATGCAAAGTATTCAGCAGGACCATCCCCAGTTTTACGAATGTACCTAAACACAACGTTGGACGTCAGTGTCAGCACTCCAAATATGAAACAAATAGCTCACAATAGCTTTACGTCAATCATGCAGTGGCGGTGTAGTCATTAATAATGCTCAATGTATATCTAATTCGTAACATTTGGTAATTCACGAACTCTTTATAGCTACGTTACGGAAAGTTGATAGTATTTGATTTTAGACCGAGAATACATTGTTAACGCCAGACTACTCATGACTACTAAGTGTGACAAAAACAACACCGCTTTTAATGAATCTTTCATGAATTGCATTCACGTATAAAGGATCATTAGCATAAAGCTCGTGGAAATAAGTATTTAGGGACAAGGAAAATATTTTAATCTGTTGCGTTTTGCACGGTTCTGAAACATAATAGAACTGTGTAAAATGCAAATTTTTTATTTATAAAACAGGAAAACACTATTTGAAAACAACATAAGAAGTTATACTACGAATTATTTTTGATTGAAGAAACAAATAAGGAAGAGTGTATAAAACACGATAAGTTTAATATGACTACATGACATACCATTTGTCTCTTTACATTCAACAACAAATGATAGACCTACACAGACTGAATCCAGCGCATAACTTAAATAGCCGTGTTACGCTTTGAAATATATACTGAACTTTAACGTTTCCATCGTTCATATATAAATGAAACGAAGTCATGCAAATAGATACAGTGATAGAAGAAGTATATAAACACTCATTGAACTTTTCTAATTAATCGAGTGATACACATTTTTTTAGGTGATGTATCCTAATCCAGTAGAAAAGACAAATTGCGAAGATCCTAATGATGATACAACTATCGACTTTGTGTCACCAAGCCTTTGCATCAAGCTTGATGGCACAAACAAGTTTCAAAAGACAGTAACCGCAACCCTTCCCGGTCCTTCAACGCCATCAAACACGAAGAATACGAAGCTTTGCCTTGTCGATATTACAGACGACGATGCGATTCATATATCTACCGTAATCAGTGGGACTGAACAATATTGTGAATTTGAGGTCGAACATCCAACTAGGTATTGCATTTATATACATCAATATCTTGCTCAACATATTTTAACTTTGAACCTGTTTGAATATCTCTTATACATATTGCAATGTTATGACAATTTAAGTAGATACTGTCCCAAGATTAGGACTGACTATCCAACTCAGCCACGATACAATCTGACAATTATTTCTTACAGGTGCTATGATAATTCATTTCTAAAGATCATTAAACACATATTCTGTCCACTTCCACGAGCATTTTATCAGACAGGTTAGAGGTCCTAATATTTGTCTAGTTTGGAGGCTCAAACTCAAGTGTGCCGGTCACAAAATCCACCATCTGATCTGCCCGCATCAATCCCCCCATACTATCCCGACTAAGAAAACCTCCACTAAATTGATCAGGCATCTTTCAGTATTGCGTATTTATACCGTTTTCCTTGCAAGCACGATTATGGTTGTTGTAACCGTAGGCCCTGTTTCGATCCTTATAAGGGAAAGAATTAAGATTTCCAACCTGTATGATAACAAGCTCAATCACACTAACTCTGTATTGCAGACTCGAATGTATAAACAAACCTACCACTGAAAAATTATTTCTTAGCTATGCATGAATTCCTCTTTTACCAAGTGCAATTATTTCAAAATATCCAATCGAATTGACAGGTCTACCGTATTCTTTATGAAAACAATATTTATGTTTATCTTTAAAAATTTGTATATCCAGTTACAGTGTTTGTAATACAAGAGTATCTACGTGTAATCATATATATATATATATATATATATATATATATATATATATATATATATATATATATATATATATATATATATATATATATATATATATATATATATATATATGTATATATAGATATATGTAAGTGTGAACTTGATATTTAGTTATGAAGCAGCAATGGTCAGTAATGTAAACAAATTACAAGATCGTGAAGGCACCGATGGAGCACGATTTTCAGTTTAAGTAAAGTAGATAAAAATCCATTGTATTGTAACTTTTATTAAAGCCATTTGATTTGTCTGTTTTATATTAGAGTAAAACATGCTGTATTCAAATGAATTATTTACCTTAATAAAATAGCCTTTTATTTACAGACACGTGATTGTAAGATTTAAAGGCCCAATACAAAGTAACGACATTCGCTGGAAGAAGCACTTACAAAGCCATTTCCCGTCTATACCTAGAAAGTGTAAAATTGTGGTATTTTCTGCACTGTATGTTGAGAATACTATCTGGGTTGAGATTGTACAGTCTCAAAGTGTGCAATGCCTAAAGGAATCGAGAGCTCAACGGTCATTAGCACATCTAAAAAACGCAGAATCTAAGCTGATCTCTCTTCGTTATGGAGATGCAATCACCGTCCGTGCTCAAACGGGTATAAGGATTCCCCAAGGCTACAATGGAGACTATATGGAAATCAAGTACACAGACAATGAAGATGACAATAACCTTACTTTTGGAGTTGAAATTATGGATGAAGCTACATCTGCTGAGCTGGCGTTTTGGATGAAAGGGACACAAGTATATGTTTGTCGATTCAACACGAAAGACCTCTTAATTCAACGAAGTGGAACAACAAACTCGATGCTTACTGATGACGAACACGACCTGGCCATATTTATGAAATGTGAGTAAAGTTTAGTTTTACAGGGCCCAAACAATACCAAGGTCTTATTGGAAGGTATTAATGCAAGTAACGTTTGGATACTTTTGCATTTACATAATTACACAAATTTATATAGATAAATAATTCTTATAATAATCAGAAAGTTCATCCATGACGTTGTATGCACATTTCTAACATTTTGGTAATATCATTTGAACCTATTGATAATGGACAATCATTTAATAAGTCATATTAAATGCAGTAGGATTATGATCGATTTTATTTGATTCTTTCCACTACACTCTGGTTCACAAGAATATACTTCGTCAGGTAAGCATGACAATTGTCACTGTTCCATCTATGGCGTTTAACAATCATTGTAGCAGCCATGTATTCGACCAATTGAAGTGTATGTATAGAGACACTTGATGAGTTATAAACAATAAGCAAAATTTACATTACATAAATGGTTTCCAGAACTTAGAGCAATGTTAAAATTCCTTTTGTAATTATGTAAACTTAAAAGGGGCCAAGTATTTCTTAATTAAAATAACGACCGGTACATACTATGCTGATCAAGCACACAATTGTGATAATTAATATTATATTTAGTCTTAGTTCAAATCAATTAATTTAAAGGTCATAATTGAAATGTCACACTGACCCACAGCTACTGCGACTGCTAGTGCTAAACAAAATAAACTTCACTCAATTTGTCGACTTAAGAATCATGTAATGAGTGGTTTCATTCGTAATATTTCTTCACTGCATAACAGTAAAGATTAATGTTTAGATTAAGTTGCACGCAGATGGGCAAAAAGATGTACGTTATATATTTTGAAAATTAATTATAAGATAAAATAACAGACCTCCCAAAAAATATAAATGCTATGCATATTTCTTGATTACTGCAGTAGCGCATATATATTTAGAAATCCAGCTACATATATCAGAAACAATATAGAGATGTTTACCTTTTAGTTATATTTACATCACAGCATCTATCTCCATGAGGCTTACCCATTTCAGAAAGCAAGCCATCAACTTTGTGCAAACTACGGTATGTTGTCAGTAATCCGAGAAACAAGTGGAATAAAAAGACTGCTATTATCACTCAAGTTTACAACCCAAATCCACTTCAGCACTGCTATATATGCAATCCATGAATCTTTCTACTAAATGTAGCTCCCGCGTGTGCTGTCAATGACAATGTAATTGGGTTCAGTGATGCTTGAGTGTCGGCGTTACAATCACGGTGACAGTACTGAGTGTAGACACATGTTCAAGTGTATACATTGTAGAGTTATTACCAGTAGAGACCAGCATTTTTCATTCGAATTCGTCATTGACTGAGGTGTTATCATACACATCTGTAGAAAGTTCTACCAGCTTGTTCCACGTTCTAGTGAAACCTCACATTCTGTGCTAGTAGAACCATAGGTTGATATCGGATATTATACCATCTGTGATGAACTCGAAACGGTGCTTGTGCAAATCTTAAGTGTTAGAGTTACCCATGTAGTAAAAAGTGCTAAAACAATAGTCATACCAGAGTCGGGTCTTACTGATGAGATTGTGAGATTGTTAGTATTGATAAAACTCCCGTGTTGTATTTCAATTGCGAATAACACAGCTGGTGTCTCAATCATTTCAGAAACTCATCATTGATCTACAAATTAGTTTCATCGTATACATCGTCGGTGTCTTCAATAAGCTCATGCATCAATTTGCGATATGTATTTCGGACCTTGATGCCATCTGTGAACAGTAACTGACAACTCAATGCAGCCTCCTCAATGGCCTTTGGTGCATTGCTATCCTAACAAGTTGGCCCAATACATTTATCGAATCAATCAGTAGGGTCACATAGCCCACCAAGACGTCAGCTTCGTATAATCATAGTTTAGTTATTCGTTCTCTTGTTTGTTTCATTTCGGGATCCACGTTTTAGTTGTTCTTCTCCTTTGAGATCGCAATACATATTTGTCGCACACAATTCTTAAACTACTTATCATTTTGCAAGTGTGTCGAATATTTGTTATCCGGTTGGTTGTAGCTGTTCTCATTTGTTACGTTTATGTAGAGTGTTTCCTTTCTTTTGTTATTGTTTGGCGTTTTACAATGTTACTTGTGGAAAATGAGCTAACTTTTTGGATTGAGATGTTAGTCATTGTTGATGTTGACACTCCTGTGAGAACATTGCTGAATGTCTTCTTGTGTATGAACGTCGAAGTCAAGGTCTCAATTTAGCGATCAAAGACGTTGTTTTCTTGACAATTACTCTAGCTGTGTTTGTGAGGGTATTTCTTGTTCAGATACGATAGGTGTAAACCCGTTCTTTTGCCGTTCTTCCACATAAATGCATTAATAGTTTGTACATAATAAATCCACCGATCACCAGTACCTTGTTTATTTCAGGTATACTCCTTAAATGTCAGTTGAGATCATCCAGTGTCCATACATGTTTCACTCGTCTTTGATGGTGTTATTATCATATAATCTGTCCAGTTGCTGCCCGTACGAACAGCGGCACGTATAAGAGTTTTGAAAATTGTCTGGCGAGTTTCTTCGTTACATAAATGAGGCAATGTTGAGAACTGTGACTTGTACGCGTCACGAGTTGTATTGCAGCGTTGTCTTTCATACTATTGTATGAAATCACAGGCGGACATGTTATTCTATTGTTAAAGAGACGCGTTTTTGGGAAACGTTTCTGTCAAACTAATATGATTTATAGGCACGATTGCATATCATTGAGGTGAAATTATGTTTGTTGATGTTTGTATGCCGACCTCTTGAAAACATTTGCGCGGTATTGGATATTATTAATCACCTCGTCATATATTGCAAGAGAAGAAAAAAAATATACAGTTGTGGTGTTATTGTCATTGAACGCATCTTTAAAATCTCTTAAAACATCAGAACACGGTTGATCATCACCTGATTGCGCAGTTACATATAACCGATCACGATGTAACACTATTAAAATCATATAGAACATCAGTTGAGTTGTTATTGGAACAACATTACCAGTAATGTGCGCATCAATTGAGTATTGCAATTTATCACCACGCTTTGATGATGTCTGTGTTGCTTGCATGCACATATAAAAACGGATTTTTTAATCTCTGTTTTGAAAGCAATAGGTGATTTTCTTTGTCGTAATGCTATTGTACATTTGTTGCATAATAACAAATTTCTTCATATAGTGTCCACTATCATAGTGTCATCTTTATACGCTAGTAACATGACGGTGAAAACCATCGTTACCAATGGTCCCAAATAGACCATGACAGATCTAGCAATGAGTGTTATTGACTATAATTAATTTAGTTATACTAAGCTGTAGTTTAATCCATTTTGCTTTAACTTCCATCAATTTTAAAGAAACACCTCAAACGAGTCCTTGCCGCGACACAATACTGGTGGTTTAGTTGTCACTTATTGTGCAATGTAATTTGCATGGGACCTGTCCAGCGACCTCTGTCGTATTTGTTGTATTTGTCCGCTCCTGATCTTATATTGAATCATTAATAATTTTTAAGTAGCATTCTTTCGTTTTCTTTGTAGTGCAGTGAGTTTGAGAATGTTTCACTGATGCCAACACGGCAATGATCATGGTCAGTAGGCAGTTATTAGGTGTTGAATGAACACATGTAACGTCTGCATGAAAACTTTATATCCTTTCAATTCTTGTGTCGATTATGCAACCTGGCTAGATTCTTTATTCATACACAATACGACTTTAAAAATATCATGTCAGTCAGCAACACCAAATCATTTCTCGAACACACGAATATCTAATTTAAATGTTTCAAATGTATTCAGTGTAGCCTTAGTGACCTGCACGATAATAGGTGTATTACCGGAAATTGAGTTAATGTGGGTGGTCTCGGTACGTATTTTTGTGTCTAGTCTTGATTTATCACTAGCCGAATGTAATATGGACATAGTCTCTCAATGAAAACATCGATATAATTCTTTATATTTATTACTGACCGAGGCGAAACTTACGTGACCGTATTTAACTGGATCAATGATATGATTGATATGGTTGCTATAGTGAGATATGTATATCGACAACTGAACATGGGTCAAGAGTCCATGCTGAGACTGCATTTTTGTATTTTGCTAATGTTTCGCGAATCATTTAAATGCCTGTATAAATTTCATCATTGATTGATGTGGAGTCTCTCAGTCAAATATATCAATCCACTGTGTAATAGTTTTAAATTCATCATTGACGCGATGAATTTGCATAACCAAATGCGCATAAATGACAATAAATGTTGCACTGTCTAAGGTATCGCATGGATGCATCCCCGATCTGATTCCAGGAATCATATATTTTAACAGTTGTGGAAAGTTTTCCCTGGATTGTGTATGGATGATAATTACCACGTACCTTTCTTAATCACCACTATGCAAATGAAATTTTAATTCAGCTACATCGCAGTTTCAGATGCAACATTAGATGCAATACGACGGCAATGATTTATTTTCTTCCTCAGACGCAACTAATACTGCCAGAATATCAAATCGTTTCGGCTTGATATTTAAATATTACGCTAACATGCAATTGGTTCATTTTTGGTGTTGCTGTTGTATTAGCAAACGGAGTTGCTATAGCAACCCATAATGGACTTGCTTGATCCAATGCAACTAAGGGCTCAATATTTCAAGTATGGCATGTTTACACATATTGCTTGTTACCTGCATTTCATGCTGTAGTGAAATTTGCTTTAACTGATAAACGGCCAACATGCCTTTATCTACTTGAGAGGTTCATTAATAACTTGAGTTCATTATTGTACGTTACCAGTATGAGAAACTGGAATCGCTTCAGTCCTAGCTATTATATTTTCTTTCTGCGTGTGTTTGGTTGATTTCCGTATCTTTTTATTTATTTCTGATCTGTATTTGTGCAACCACTTGTGCTTGTGCGCTCATAATCATATATATATATATATATATATATATATATATATATATATATATATATATATATATATATATATATATATGTGTGTGTGTGTGTGTGTATGTGTGTGTGTGCGTGCGTGTGTGTGTATGTATGTGTGAGTGACATTTTATGTTTACATTCATAATTAAACAATTTATTTAAAAAATAATGTTCCATCAGGTCTGACTATCAGCCGTAGTGAAATTCAGCTATGATAAATACAAAGCGCAATTAAAACGCATGTGGAGACACATATAAAATATGTCATTCAAATAAAACAGAACATGTCAGAGTGTGTTTCACTCTAAAAACACCTCGCTCAGCCTAATACGGTTAAAACCTATAATGCCCTGGTGACAATAACGTTATTGGAGCTGCAAAAAGGCGGTCAGCTGTCACATAAGAATAAAAGAGGGAAGGACTCTTAATTATTAGGAAAGAACCATCCAAGAGCTCTCAGGCAGATATCTTCGACTGACCGTTGAAACACACAAAATGGCTACTCGTCTACTGACCATTCTTGCTTTGATGATAAAAGTAATCGAGAATTTGCTTGGTGTATTTATGAGAGATAAACATGCATCAATGGTGCCATTCACACATGACACGATTTTTATCAACTTGGATTTGGCAACATTACCTGGTATTCACTGGGTTACATAGGTGTAACACCTCAGCGTCATTTGTAGTATGACTCATGAACTTGACCATTTGATTAGACACGAAAACAACTGCTGTTTTATTTGTCGACTCTGAAGGTTAAAACTCGTTTTGATAGATTCTTATGCGGTCACCGTGATCTTGATGCTTTGCATGCACAGTTTGGATCGATTTTAACACCCCGTGCTTTTATTGATTTCGAATTAAATTATATTTAATACTATTAACATTAACGGACATAACACAGCGCGACGACATGATGCTTATATGGGTCTGAGATGGTTCCCACTAAAACCATTGTACCTGTGATTTCAAAGAGTGTTGTTGTTGTTGTAGACACAGATGAGCTTGAGTGTTTTGAAGATCATACTGGTAAACTGCAAACTTCTTACGTGGACATTCAATATATTAATTTCAGTTGAAATGTACTGTTTCTAAGAAACTTTGCTGAAATCCCTGACAAATGTGGAATTAAAGACAGAGCCTTGGATTTGTGGTTGCTTATGTCAAAGACCACGATGTTACTAATATTATATTAAAACAACACATGGATGAAAACTTTGCTAATGTGCTACCACCATTATGTTCATTTACAGTATACCCAATGGGTTCCTTTACAGTATACCTAAAGATATGGTACCATTGAAATAAAGATATTAACTGAAATCAATAATATAACCGATGAAAATGATTTTATTAATGTAAATGGTTTTAATACACATCGAACATTCATACTAAGCGTGCGCACGTCTGGATCGTATTTATTTATTACATCCGATAATTTGACTGCATTTATAAGTAATTATTATGGCATATGAGTAGTAATACGAAGCGAAACTGACAGCGGTCATACACATTTTATCACATATACAACATCATTATCATTAACAGCTCAAGATGAAATTCAGTTCGATGCATTTCTCATCCACCAAGATGGGTAACTATTTGTCTTTGGTGCTTGTGTTTGAGATTAGATTTATTATATAGGAAGTGGATTCTGACCTAGATGATAAGGTTTTGGACTGTACTGTTGGTGTTCTAAAGCAATTTATCAGCTAACATTGATCAAGAGTTTCCCCACGTGTTGACGTATATGTGCATTACAGTAGTGTTAACATACATCCTTATTGACTGGATTATAATAACGTTACGTTTACTATAGAAGCTCATAGCTTGGACCACCCTTATGTATCACAAACACCTCGAGGTTAGCTTGGAATAATGACATTCTTGGATACAAAATGCTTAATCGTTGACTTCAGCACCATGGGAATAACACTTAGGAGTTGTTATGAGTCCGGATAAGGTCTCACAGTCGTGTAGATGTTCTACGCAATTGTATCCTACATAAACGAACTACAATGAACCCCTAATCTTACAACTTGCAGGAATATAATGAAGCTTAGACATAGCTGCCAGATTAGATAATCAATAACATCTTTCGGATTGCGAAATTCTAAAAGTCGTATTTGGGTGTAGATTATATTATTCTGTTTGCTACAACAACAGTTGCTGTTCTTATTGTGGTATGACTCGTTCGAACAACAGCCATCATGGATGTTCCGACTTGAATTATTTTGGGATATTACGGTCAGTAATAGGTATATCTGATTGTGTTAGAAAATTAAGATCGATGCGATATCATTTACAAACACATGTATATTTATAACTGCTTGGGTCTAGACAAAGCGGTCAACGTAAGCTGTCACATGTATTCGTTGGCAACCTAATATAAAATACCTATCGCTGCCGAATTCATATTCGAGATATAAATTGGCGGATATGGATACTAACCTATATATTCGAGCGCAAATAAGACACCGTGCGGATATATAGAAACAAATGACAAGGAGCAATAATTATTTATCCCAGGTGGTCACTGTTCTGCCTCAGTGCATGAATCTGGATACTTACGTGTAATCACAGATACAGAAAATGAAGAAAAATATTTCTATTTAAATGTTAGCTATTTTTGATCAATTTAAGAGAAAATGTAACCTTACGGAAATGCACGATTTAATGTAATGTATACAAACTTAGGACTGTTTCAATTCAACAAAACAGGTATTCATGATGAAATTTTTGTCTTTCAGCCAAGACCCTGTCCTTAAAAAGTCTTTGTGTTCTCGCCTATCATATTCCGGTTAATGACGTGGTATTCCTTGCATTGGGTCTTGGACTGTCGATAAACGATGTGGATCATATTAAAGCTGCCGGGAATACAGGCAGGGATCTAACTCTACGCGTTTTGATTACATGGCGAGACAAACATATTAAAGACGATTTCGATGAAATGATCAGCGAACTTGCAGAGGCTTTGGACGCGATGTTAAAGAAAACGTTAGCGTCAGCACTTAGAGAGGCATCCAAAATGAAAAGGTGTTTGAATCTCAAGGACATTGAAGAGTAATTGTTTGTTGCTGCTACAGAATTCGCCATGTAAGTCTTTGAGACATACATGAAATATACATTATATCTATTTTCAGGACAAAGAGTGGTGATGTTATGACATGCATTGTTTCAAATATATTTACAACTGAAAGGATAGGGCAGCAGACAAAACTGAATAAACGTATAGCCGACCAGTGGTTCTAGTATTCATAAAGAACGCAAAATGAGAAGTAGGGCTATCAGTTTTTCAAAATATCAAGGATCTATTATCTCAACATGTGGATGAGGTTTAAAATATATTTATTACAACAAACATAATTAATGCTTTGAAGCAATTAACCGTATGTATTATGATGCAGCATGCTTCATGAAATCATCCAGTAGAAAGAAGAACCTAAATGTGATATATCAGAAGTTCTTAAAGATCAGCTTTGGCTCGACAAAGATGTCATAGCCACTAAAAGCAAAACTAGAATACTACACTGCTTAATATATACGAAACCACTAGAATCACTAGAAGATTTAAAATTCGATATACGTATGTGTATACATATCTGACAAAAGCGAACAAATTCAAGATTAATTAACTCAAAACGTGCTAAAGATAATCTAATACAAGTTATTTGCGAGTCCTCAGGAACTGAATCTTCCAACTTAATTACTGATTCTAGAGCATGCTATTCTACAAACAATCACTATCTTTTACGTTGTCATTGTACGGAACTCATTTCGCTATATTTGCATTAGGTCCAGCAAATATTTCATTCCAATAAGCACATTTTAATCCCATCGAATACTTCTAACAAATTCTTACTTTCAAATTATATCTCAATTCAACACCAAACACATCTAATGATTGATATAAATGGAAAGGTATGAGGAAAGAAAACAAAATATCAATGGATTCATTGCACAATTATCTCTATCTATGCAACCATAGGAGCCTAAAACGCAAATTTGTTTTCGTACTCACTATCGGATATTTCATAATAACCGACGTCGTTTAAGTACTCACATGACTTACCCATCGAAAAGGAATAGCTTAATTCTTACATGTTCGACCGATCCATTGGGAAATAACCCCAACCTAGTATCAGGTTTATTATAAAGATTATTATTAAGCATTACAAACACCTATTAATATATCACATGCAAGATAGCCTCAAAAACAGATTAGATACAATAATATACTACAAATTACAGATGAATTTAAACTTAAAATGATGAAATATTTTACTTTACTCTTCACATACTAATTACTGAAGATACGGTATGCCTAGCAAGGAATAAACGTAAATATATATATATATATATATATATATATATATATATATATATATATATATATATATATATATATATATTTATATGCATTTTTATTAACAGCATTTGTTAATTAACTTGTCGATATTGGATAGGATACAGAACCACTCAGATAAAAGGTAATATTAATGAATAGAAAAGTACAGTGGCTTTAGTTTACTAAACGTATTAAGCAAACGTTCTACATAGATTAAAATAATAAGATAAATGACTGGGTGGTAACAACCGTATTTTGGTTAGGTTGTTTCTTCAGTAGAGCATATATTTACATTATATTCAATAATCTGTAAATATTTGAAACATACAAATATTGGTTGATTAATTCGCCTATGAAAAGCTTTCAATAAGCAAGAGAGGAATTTGCTGTAACAAAATCTAACTATTGAAAACATTTTTGGAAAACACGTAATTATTAATGATGCCAAACATTTACTAGGTTTATGAAATATAGTTTTGATGTATTTAACAGCTCTGCAAGCATACGCTCATTTTGTTGTTTATCACCGTTACTATTTTATGTTCTTGTTTCTGAAAGATAAAGAACCCTTCGTAGCTGTAGAAAACGTAGACTAATTGATATAATCCTTAGCACTGTTGTTTCTAGTGTATGAAAATCATGTAATTGTATATTCAGTCACTGCCAACCGGTTACAAAATTTGCTAAACAGACTGCATACTTATTGTTTTAAAAGGAAATTGAAAGTGATAATAACATACAAACTGCGATTGGTAGCATTTCACGGACGCGACTATCTCATAAGTTATGAAAAGTGCAACTCCGGCCCAGTAGTATAAAAGACAAAAAACATATTTGTTGCAGTAAATAGGACAAATATTTTAGTCATAGAGCTTCTGACATGTGTGCCAGCATTATCGTGCATACATCGAATACTATGCAGTTTTGGAAGTCTTCTGTATTAATTATGGCAAACTTCCTGCAATCGGATTGCTTCGTCTGTTTGAGGTTTGGGTTTGTATGATGCATCTGATCTTAAAATGTCCATTGGTCATTTAGTAAATATATTCTTGGTGTATAAAGATCTACTCCAAATGCATTTGCATATAACGAGTTAGGAATAATTATCACTCTTATAAATACTAGATTCTTAAATGTTGGCTGATAATTCTTAAGATGTAATAAGACATATATATTATCGAATGCAACAATATACAATTCATTTGGAGAGAACATTGTGATCGATCTGCTAACGAAGTTAAATATCTTCTATGTATGGAGGGATTAGATAGTATGTACTGAAGTCAGAACTTGAATGACGAACACATGATAGAATGTTTTGTTACAGATATGCATATATGTTTTAAGCACAATCGTTGCGATGAAATTTTAAAACAATGAGACCAGATTTCATTTTTCAACCATATGTTGAATTATTTAGAGAAGGGTAATTTCGTCATAGATTAAATAAGTCATGTGCGTTTAATCAGAGGTAATATGGGAAAGTAAGAACATATTTTGTATTCGAAAATATTGTTGCAAGCTTTAAGTGCTATTGTCGAAACGAAATTATTTATATTACTGCTTTCACTCTTTATGGAGAATTCCGACGAATATAATTATAAACCTTTGTATATTAAAGTTAGGAACCTTTAAGAATTTTATACAACATGATACTAGAAAAATTAAGATGACTATGTTTACTATAAATTCTATAAGATTAGAGAACCGTTTAATCATCAGCTCCTAAATCATACATTTTAGAACAACATCACCAAGATTATGTTTGCTCCTTGAGATGTTTATGGTTCTTTTTAATTAATATTATGTAAGTACAATATATGTATGTATAGGTGTGTATGTGTGTTTGTGCATATCACTTATTTGTTACATTAGTGATTAATTACATGCACACAAAATTACAATACATATACTATTCCTCTGTTACATATATTACATTTTTATATGTAATATAATCTATAGAGATTTGTTCTTAGTAATTGAGAATCTGTATTGTAAAGATATGTATGAAGTCGAGTAAATACTCAGTTTGCGGGTACAATACTTAGTTTCAATCAGTTCATAAGGTGGCCTCGATTCATATTATTAATATACTTAGTCTTATTATTATTGGTTGTGTTACTAAAATAAATATAATTATTATTATTATTATTATTATTATTATTATTATTATTATTATTCAGAGCATTATTTGTAATAGAAGTGTTAGTAGTATTATTATTATTATACATATAAGCTTGATGAGAGAGAGGGATAGAGGCAGACAGCTACAGAGACAACGAAATTGAGAGAGAGACAAAGAGAAAGAATATCAAACATTATAAACATAATTAAAATTCTAGCAATTTAATTACATCCCTGTTCAAAGCTTCTTGTTTGATTTGCATCTTACCTTTGTCTAACTCTTCTTAGCAATGATGATACAATACTAGTATTTAGGATACATATAAAATAAAGGAACATTTCGTAATTGCAAAGTTAAAGGAATATGCTGTATGCAAAGACGCATACAATGGAACGATATGGTACGATATATTCCAATAGGTAATTTTCAATGCAATCCTTTCAATGTTCACCACTCTTCCCCTAAAAGCATAGGTGTCAAATTTCTTAAATATAAGAAAGGTTTAGATATTGCATATCAGTTTGCATTACAGTAAGATGTTGCAAATGTCACGACTAACACGATACCTAGCAGCTACATTGCTACCTGTTAATCTTTGTTAATGTTTGCCACATAGGTTTAACGGTCTGATTTCATATATATGTGCGTGAGTTATCTGCTTGCAAGTGATGTTGTTAGAGTCAATAGAACGTTTTTACATTGTATTTTTCTGAATAAAAATGTGTTTTCTTCTTTATCTTGCGTGGGAATGGGGGTATTCTTTTCACATTTATATTTGCTGAAATCAAATGACCAATTGAAGTAAATAAAGCCATTATCTCTGAATACCATCGAGTCCTTTATGTATGTATGTATGTATGTATGTATGTATGTATGTATGTATGTATGTATGTATGTATGTATGTATGTATGTATGTATGTATGTATGTATGTATGTATGTATGTATGGATGGATGGATGGATGGATGGATGGATGGATGGATGGATGTATGTATGTATGCATGCATGTATGTCTTAAATAGTTTAATACAAAAAGAAACACGAACAAGTCCGTTACATTCTACAGAGCATTCTCTTGGTAGAACACAAAGTGAAAATTCAAAGGACTCTCAAAATAAATCTTAATAAATAATCCTTCCATGTTAAGTCACAAGTCTAAACTTTTAGAATATTCTGAATGAATTCCAATCATCCTAAATGTTGTGGTGAATCAGAAAATGTATAATCCATAATATTTTTGAATGCACCCACACTAATCTTAAAGTAGTGTTTAAGTTGAAGAGTGTAGTCAGGGTTTGCAATTTAAATAAATACTTTAAACAAATGATTCCAAACATATTTTTCTGAACAATAGGACCATATATTGGCTAATAATAATTGTACTTTAGTTTACAAAATCTCTTTATATACATTGCAACTTGATCTAAAAAGCATTTTCTGAAAATTTCAAAATATTGTCAACAAGTTCAATTCCACAACATTCCAAACTTGAACATAAGGTTGGGCACTGAACCTAAGACAAATGTCAGGTATGTGAGAACTCTACCATCATCAGTCATATACAAAATGTCAAAAGCAGAATATACATAAATAAACATAACACATCCCCACATAAATAAAAATACAGATTCATGAAAACAAAGATTTCTTTCTAATTGTAGACACATAGACGTATATCACTATAATAATTAAAATTAGATAAGAAGATTCACGATGAATGTCACATAATATGTACAAAATAATTCAATAAGGTAGTTATATGCACCTGAAAGTGCATCTGCAACCAAATTATCATGATGAGCTGAATGTTACCATTGCGTTCTTCCAATATCAGACTCCAACTTAGCAATCTCAGATTCTTGTTTATCATTGTGGTCAGGATAACACAGGGCTTGTGATCACTGAATGATAGCAAATTGATTGTGATCAGTAAATACAATTATCAGAGAAGGAGATAAATAAGCATACTCTTATAATTCCATTTTAGTGACATCATGTATCTTGATATAGATAGTACACAATGCGGAATTAACTACCTGGTTTAGGCACATACATACATGTGATCTCCAGTTAGTGTGTTTTTTTATATGAAATAATTCTCAATTAAATTTTGGAACTCAGTTTTCAAACATCCCTGTTAAAAGGATTCATTATCTAAGGATGCTGTTTCAATGATGTATAATGTATAATCTAGTCTAATCCTCAATACAGATTGTATTGGCTCGTGTTAGATCGTCAGGAAACAAATGCACACATTCACATAATAATTGTTTTAGTAAATTATAATATGGTGGTATATATGACATTGTCTGATCCAGTTTGTTTAATATGTCTAAATTCAGAAGGTCACTACATTCAGATTGCATTCCGTGTTTTATATCCACACTGTTTGGAAAGGGTGCAGCTAAACATGCTAACTTGATTAAGTAATTAACCGTATCATAACTACCAAAATAACCCTTTAGCTTATTTGTATGATACAATCGTTTCTGTTGCTTGGTCTTATGACTGCAAATAATATCAATAAAGCCATTTAAAATATTTTCAATTGCATAGAGATCATACAATTTAGCTCAAAGAAAGCTTGATGTGTGTTAAAGTGGGCTAGAACTCTATCAAAATATTGAAAGACAATTTCGGCTATTCATACTTTAAATTTTAGACTTTGGAGAGAGAAGCATACCATTTGTTACTTCAAAAGCCTTCGATAACGTATACTTCAAATCAGAGACATGGTAAAGAAAATTATATCTTCTAATTTTCGTTTTAAATTCATTCCTTAGTAAAGTAGCTTAAATGATCTATGCATGTTATATCCAAGCCTTAGCTCAAAAGGATTAAAACACAATGAGTCTTGAACCATTCCCTAACATAGATTAATATTAAATGAACACCACAATCCCAATCTCATCCTGTCTCTAAGGAATATAACAGACTCTCGTCGTCTTCAAACTTTGCTGAACTCTTTCTACAATCCCTTGATTTTCGAGGCGGTGGGCAGCCGACTTAATATGTTTAAAACCTAATTAATACATAGATTGTTGAAATATTCTAGACAGTATTTGAACGTTGATAACATTGGAATATATGGGAAGGCTACACTATTTTTATGAATGGTATATACGCTTTTAGTCTGGTTTTTGATTTAATATTTCTCAATGCAAATGCCTTTTTACACACATTATGTTCAATAGGTGATCTAGACAATAACGTGTTGTCTCTGCTAATAGGTTCCCATCGCTTTATTGACAATCAATACCAGGTTCTGTAAAAACCGTATCCGCTCTTGATATCTCTATCTCTCTATAAGAGATTTAGCAATAGGCTTTAATCTGCAACAAAACATTGTGGTCATACGCTCCTGCAAATTGGGCCTTTAGTCTTACAAATATAAATAACACGGCGCTCTACCTTGAACTGGAGCTTAGCAAGCGGGGCCTTTGTAGGAGTCATTCGATCGCATCTCTGTAATGACCTTGCAGACTTTTGAAGCTGTAGTCAATTAAATTGTGACCACAGCTTTGACAACTGTCCTAATATTTTAGTCTCTATGGAATGAAGAATCTGTATTGTCTGTTACTTTTAGCGGTTTTTGGAAGCATATAAAAATGTCTCAGGACACGCATCGTCTGTGCCTGGCTCCACTACCACAGAGACAAGTTCCAAAATGGTATACAAACAAATCGGAACAGTACTCTATCAGATTCACACGACAATGGTAATATTCTACAAAACAATCGCCATGGGATGAAATATGTGTGTTTGTTATGAGGCTTGGCTTAACCCAGTGTTCTGGTAATCGGATATGACATCCTTCCTTAACAGTTGGTCATTATCAATCCAGAGCTAAGTGATTGATACTCTAGGTCACATTTTTGCTGCACACACCATAACCCACCAGGCAACCGTGTAAAAACTGTAGTAGTGGAAACAGGCAAAGATGAGATCAGTGACCTCATCATTGTTAAATGATCGAGGACACACCTGCTCTCTAAACTGGCTGACAACAGGTGTGAGGTGCATGCATGGAACAGAGACCTATATATTGTCCCTTAAAGATTAGGCAAATACATTTTAAACGTATAGTGTCATAAGAATTTCCTTAGAGATTAGATGTTCATTTGGATCCAACACAAAGTGCAAGCTTGTCAGCGCTTATAAAGGTACACCACGTTCCTTGAAAGGGTATAATGTCTCATGAAAAATATAGGCATGTTAGGTGTGGTTTTGAAAGACATTGAATAAGTACTAGATGATAGCAACAAGAACAAAGGGTACGATTCTTGAGGTTTCTCAGGCCGTTATGTGTATCTTGAATTATGAAAAGTATAATACACTAGCATCCCGATGGTACTACAATTCTGCAATGGCCCACATCTGCCATGAGGAAAAATTTTCACACAGCATCATGCCACGGTAATGTGACAAAAACATGTCTACGCTCACAGGCTGATCCTACTATTAGGCCTATTCTAACAATCCAAGTTATCCATAACAAGACTTCCAAAGTTAATTGTGCATAGCTTTCCGCGTTGGTGCAACAGTTCAAGATTGAACGAGCATTGCATATTATAGTCGTGCTGTCGGTAGAGACAAACTAAGCGATCTTAAATGTAATACGTTTCTTGCTGAAAAAATGCAAAACCTCATTGCGGATTCCAAGTCCACAGCATAAAAAGATGTGCTCGAAAGTTTAGTCGGCTTATGCAGATTGCTGGACATGCCTACTTCACCATTCATTGATGTTTTGGGAATAACGTACATACTGATCTCGATGAACTTTCTTGCACTGTGATAAGTATCTCGATATCGTTCTTTGGTGGCAATACCCGTATAGCAATAAAAACACACACACACATATATATATATATATATATATATATATATATATATATATATATATATATATATATATATATATATATATATATATATATATATATATATATATATAAATATATACCAGACCATCATTCATGAATGTGTAAGACGGAGGTGAATGAATGCTGCCTCCCGTGGGCTTTTCTTTCCGTGTTATTCCTGACCACATTGTATGTTTATCGTACCTGAAATTGCCATAACCGTTTAGTGGAACTGATTTTACAAGCATACAATTGTTCGTTAAAATATATGAGATTGGCGAATTCCAAAAATAAATTCCTCACATACACACGAACGATAAAAAAGTGGTTTAACGGTGTTTGTCCTTCCCCTATCGTAGATAAAGGGAGCACTGCACATGATATATCTACACATATTGATATCATTAGAACAATTTGGAATGCATGATCAGCTTTTCCAATCTTGAATACGAAGGTCGTAGAAATTGTTTTTGCTTCATTTTTTGCTTCGCAATGGACGCATAAGAACTTTGTGATTCCGACCTAGGTAGAATGGATTCAACATTTCATAAATGGAATAATAGTGCAGTCTAGGATATCAAACTCGCGATGGTCTTTAATCTAAAATATATCTACCATATGTCTATTTTGGTTCAAACTAACAGAAAATGTGGTGTTACCAAGCTGGAACTAAATTTTGTATTATTCTGGGACAAGCCTTAGACTGGTAACACGAAAAGATCGTATGACTTGTTCTAGATCTACCGACCAAAATAGACGATTAGATCAATCAATATTCATATACATAATAAGCATTAAAGCAGAACCATTCCTGTTGCTGCAAGTACTTCACTGTAATATCCACTGAAAATATGGAGTCGGCGTCGTCTGTTACAGCGCTCGCTCTGCTGTCAGCTGGTGTTAATATGAGAGCGAAGGACGGCAAAGTACGCGATCTATATGGTGATGACGAATTCTACGAAATTTCCGATCAGCCAGCCAATGACATTGCAACCTGTAAATGTGAGAACCAATAATGTCAAGTCCCACCAAACTTTCTCTAGAGGCAGCTAATGACTTTGCAAGATGTTTTTTGAAACATTATGCAAGATACATTAAGGCCCCACATGCGACAAGAAGCGATAGTAAGGCGTCTAGCAAGAGCTGCCGCTAACACCACGTATAATTGCGGGTTTGTGGGTTGGGATGGCTTACAAAGTTAACAAAAGACATTAAGAAAAAAAACATTAAGCTCCTGTAATATTTTGTACACTTTTAGCTAATTTGCATTCTTTACGATCCGATTTTTATCCATCTACATAAGTATTTATATTGAAATTGGTGTGACCTAATTATATTCAAGACAATCGTAACACAAGATATTATGGTCTTCCATTCAAGTCTCTAAATTTATACTATTTTCCCGTTATCTTATCTACTCGCTGTAATTTCTGCTCGATATAATTAGCGTAAAAATGTAACGCCAAAAATCACATTTCAAGTGTTTCAGATAGTATATTAATTAATCACACGAAATTATTATCTGTTATTCAATTTTCTCTTAAAGAATTTCTTTTCATTTGTTAAAGCCATCCAAAACCTACATTTCAGCAAAACCTGTTGGGGTAGTAATAGTTTTCTCTCCTAATAAGTCTTTCTGACACCATTCCAACAAGGTAAACAGCTCTCCCATTAGCCCATTAGCCCTTAACCGTTTACCCTCAAAATGCGCCCGAGGCTTATTAAGGTAAACGTAGTAAAGAGAGGTATATTTGTTTAGTTTCTAAACACTAGATTGTTACAAGTTTTTAAATAAAAACCTGGAAGTTTACCTTTCTAACGTACTTTATTTGATTTGTGTATCAGCCCTTTGGCCAATGTTCAAAATCATATCAATTATGTTTTAACGATACAGTGTAATGGCATATATACAATAGAGAAGAATGAATAAACGGTAAATAAAACTCTAAGCCATGACTTGACTTCAATTTGAAGGCAAATGAAACAAACTGCGCCGTCTTTCTAATCACAATTAAACCCATTAATTTAGTATAAGAGAAGAGTTTATGGCGCCGGATGTTCTACATGAGTTAGTACGGATTTAGAGGGTGTTTTATTCCCACATAACTTAAAACGACGTGTCAAAATCTACATTTGATACTGAAAGTCACTTTCGGTGACAAAACTGTTAAAAACGATTAGTGACAAAGGTATAATATTAAGCATTGGATTATTGTAGTGTGCAAGATCGTTATCATCCATCGTCTTCGATTTGCTGGATAAGGTATGTAAACAATTCATTACAGATGGCCACTGCATTTCAAAACTGTTATTGCGGAATATCATTATTTAGAAAAGGTTATAAGTATTGTTGTGCAATCTAAAGACATTATTTTATATTTGTAATTATTTATTTTATTAAAAAAGCATGCAAATGTTTAATATTTGTTCGATGATTACCATCCTGCTGTTTCACTGTAAAGATCATGTATGTGTAGTTGCATCCCCAAATTGTTGTACTATGAGAGTAATAGTGAGTGCTAGATATGATCGGGAATATGATCATCTGTTGTTATAATTAGTGGTTGGTTTAAATTGTCTTTTCTTGCTAGAGAGTGGAACATTTGAGATTAATTGGTTATGACGCTTGGATTTTGTTTTCAGGATTTTACAAGATATCGATGCGATAAATTAAAATGTGAATTATAAAACCAAATTACACAGTTCTCTTTTCCAAATAGGATATAGAATTGGCATGCGCATAAATAGTCCGTATATTATAACCCTGGTTGATATTTACCTCATTTACATAAATCCTATACATTTAAAATATTCTTCCCTCTGACAAAAATATACTAAATTCGACACATAATGAGCAGGTTGTTTCAGGTTATGTTATCAACATTATGTCAAATAGATTATACAGTTTAACTTATTTGAACATGTTTCTTTATCAATATTTTATTAATCAGACACATCATCTTTTGAGGATAGAAGGTATATGCTTGTCAACAATTTTCAGGTTTCCAAACATAGAGTGAAATAGAGATTACATTTATACATATAACAATGTTTCTTGTACTATTTAATGCATAATAGCTAACTATTAGAACCAAAATAATTGATATTTGGAAGAATAAATATTAATTGTTTTTTTGCTCGAACATGAAGAGTGTTGTTAGAAGGAAGAAATGTATGAATAAAATATTAAAAGAACTGCAGGCAAAATAAAAAAGACCGACTCCATGTAAACGGAGAGCGAAATAAAGCCAATATCGAAAACAGAAAAGGAAATAAAGAGACGATATCTGCTTGAAACGAGTGGATAACGAATATATTTCATCGAGCGGATAAAAAGCTCAGTATTTGCAAGTAATTCGTCGACAGAAAATGAATGGGAAGTAAGTATGTTCTGACCGAAAAGAATTAGTTTCTGTAGTGGACACTATTTTTTACGAGTGAAATATCAATATTGTTTTACTTAGAAAAACAGGTAATTCACTGCTTAGCATAAAATAAATATAAATATTCCACGACTCGAGTCAACAAAATATGTTTTGCTTAGCATTATCTATACATTTGCTCATACTTAGAGATATTACAGTGCGTACCACTAAATACAAATATCTAAGCAGAAATATTATTTGTCTTAACTGGTACCATGCGAAACTATTAAACAATTACTACTTATCATATTGATATCAAACGCTGTGATATTTGTATAATGGCTTCTCTTTAAAACAGCAACACAGCAGATATAGTAAACAGTAGTAACATAAGTAACACTTTCTATTCGTCAAACAATTTTCTTCCCGTCAAACATGGGATCCGAATTCTCATCTGCTTAACATATTTGCACTGACCTGTTACGAGACCAGTTGGAATTTGTTATATTCTGCAAAGATATCAATACGTATTTAACACGTTATTTATGCATATCTGAATGTGTTTAATGTGCCATTCATCCCAGGAGGCCCCTGTATTTTATTATACACAATATAGACAAGGTACTAGGGAGATGTATGTTTTTCTGCACTTGTCGGTATTGTAAACTTGTATATATGATTGTTCTGAATAATTGTAAATCATTTGTTGTGCGGAAGCATTCAATTATGACGTTATATCTACCAATTAAGAGTAAACTTTAATATTCCAAAAAGGCAAGCATTCTGCTTTGGAACTGCTAATTAATAACTGGCAACAGTCTAAAATTGAACAAGTAAAAAACATGATAAATGATAGAAAGTTGAAATAATATTTGCATAGGTTATGTAAACAAATTTCCTGCGATCTGAAGTTTAATTTACAAAGAACTTAAACAAACGTGAAACAAACAAGTGGCTGTAGAACTAATGTCAGATTGTTTGCAATCAAATTTGTCAGCAGCCTATCGGGACCTCCTCAGAGCTGTAACTGAATGACAGTTTCAAAAGAAGTTAATCTGAGCAAGATAAAATACGTTCCCTGGATTAAATGCACCCTGAACCTACCATCGTCACCCAATAAAAAAGCCCTAAACTGATGTCAGATTTACACGTACTAAATCTACGTTTGACGTCTTGATATTTACTATTGCACATACATGCATTCTAATCGTAGGGCCAGTTATTTAGATCTTGCATTTTAATCCAAAAAAAAACAGATGCAGACTACAAATTCAACCTGAAAACATATAACCATCTCTAATATATGTATGTACACCCACTCACATTTAATACCAGGCCTTTAAAGCAGCAAATAAACTGAACTAACTGATATCCTACTTGCACATAATCCAATCATATAACCCTATTTTGTGTCCACTTAAAGGTTTGTTAAGACGAAGCACGTTAATATCTACCTATCCACGTTTACAGAGTAGAGATGACAGTGATCGTTAATGGATACAGTCATTGGGCACTCGGTCAAAGTGGGACACCAATACAGTGGAAGCATATATGCGACTTACATCCGATACATATATATATATATATATATATATATATATATATATATATATATATATATATATAACTGATTGAATTTATATTGTATTAGTTTCATTTTTTTTATGTATATAACATGTCTTTTAAAGTGTTGGTATAAAGAAATCTCAAATACCAATACTATTGGCATATGAAACTATGATCCTACCATTTTGCAGTAATGCGCATTAAAAACATGCTTCCAACTATTTGCTTAAGATAATTGATCAATGAAGAATGTATTTTAATTCGTAATGAATGACCTATGAAAAGGACGATAAAATATATGAAGAAAGCCATTTTCTAAATCATTGTATTATTGTACACAATTTCATCGCCATCCTTTCTTCTTTCCGTTCCTCACCCTATAGTAACAATGTATACATATGGGACTAACTGAATACACATACATCTGAAGTAAGAGAGATTGAAAAGTTTGAAACTGATTTTACATTAAGTATCCTGCAAGGATATGGTTCATCGTAACGGTATGTGAACTCGTCCCATTGAATTTATCAACTGTGTTTATGTAATTAATGATACAACATTTCAATATTCTTCATCCATTACACGGTAAATCTTGTGATTAAAAAGTTCACATTAAGTAATGCATTCAATTACTTAATGTTTTTATTTTCTTTCTTTCCAAGTCTGTTATAATATTCAATAATCGATTATTATTTCAATAACTTTAAAATTGTCGAAAGGCCTCTCTCTCTGTCTCTGTCTCTGTCTGTCTGTCTGTCTCTGTCTCTCTCTGTCTCTCTCTCTCCATAAAGACATTTGAAATACCAATATTATTGACATATCACAATGTAAATCTCCCATGGTGCCGTAATGTAATACGCATATATAAACATTCGTCCAACTCTTTGCTTAAGATTCTTGATCCATGTAGAATTTATTTTAATTAGTAATTAATGACATGAAAATGAGGAAAACAGGCATGAAGAATCCCCATCTTCTATATGAATCTAATATGGTACACAATTTAATCGCAATCCTTTATTCTTTCCGTTCCCCCTCCTATCTTATGCATGTATGCATAAGGGAATAAATACTCATACATCTGGAGAAAAAGAGAAGGAAACGTTTTAAAATGAAATTACACCAAGTATCCTGCAATGATATGATTCATCGTAACGGTATGTGTACTCTTTCCTTTGAATGTATCTGCAGTGTTTATGTAATTAATGATATAACATTGCAATATACTGCCGACAATATACGGTACATTTTACGGTTACACAGTACACATAATGTAATTTATTCAAATATTTATTGTTGTTGTTTTCTCAACATCATTATAATATTCAATAATCAATTATTATTTCATTACCTTTTAAACTGTCGAAAGGCTGGCTCTCTCTGTGTCTGTCACTATCTATCTATCCATCTCTTTTGCTCTCTCTCTCTCTCTCTCTCTCTCTCTCTCTCTCTCTCTCTCTCTCTCTCTCTCTCTCTCTCTCTCTCTCTCTCTCTCTCTGTAGCAAAATACGGTTTCGCTTTTAACATCATTGATAGGACCAGATACATCGTCGAGTGACACAGAAAAATTATCAATGCTCATCATTTCATGACTTTATCCTAGTATCCAACTACGACGGTCAAGATGGTCTCTTGAAACTCACTCATGCGAGATTTAATTACTTATCTGTGTGGAAAGTGTGGAAGAAAATATATTTTACGAAGAAGAAATAATAATTATTGGACTACATCACTTATATTGTCTAGTTTAATAATTGAAATTGGTTATTGAAATGCATTTAATATGTTAACAAGGCATGTGATAAAATAAATACATAGTGGCACTGCTATAAAAAGTTCAGAAAAACATGTATTTGATATATTTAAAATATCAATTAATTACGCAAAACTTTTGCAAAGAACTGTATCCATTTAGTTTTTAAACCATTTTACATTAACACAATATGGTTTGTAGATATTCAACGTATGGTACAATATATGCAGATACATTTTATATATGCCATAACAAAGGTGTGACATTGACATTTAAGCTGAATGATGTTTTAACGCGATTGCAAGGCACTTTTGTAGCAATTTCATTTTGCATGATTCAACATGCTTTTATATTTAAATAGGGTTAAACTAATTAACAGTAGAGAGCATAATACAAAACCCTGTCTGAAATTAAACAATTAATGGATCTCTATAGCAAATAAATAAACAATTTTTAGAAGAACTTTTAATCAATAATCTAAATGTATAAGTTGCATTTGAACATCAGTTGCATTCCAAATGAGTTATAATAGTGAACTTTTTTATGTGCTTGTAGTCGTGAATATACTAATACGCCAGTAGACTGGATTGTGGTTATGCCCTAAGAGTATTTTAGTGTATCACAATAAATAAAATCCAAAGATGTTCTCATCTGAATTCACTTTGATTCAAATTTAATGTTATATCCAAGAATAATATTAATGAACACTTTATCTGTCCAGTGAATAAGAATTTGAATCAATATTTCCCTTCAAGTGAAATACTAAAAACAACAATAAGACAATAATGCGAGCATGTTTCATTTCTAACAATGACAATACCAAACGTAGTTTGCTCCGTCATGATGATACAGAATACAATACATATCTTAACAAATAAAACTATTTCTCCCCAGGTGTTCCAAATTCGCATAATCATGTTATCAATTTTGTTACATGAACAAATATTCAAGTCTTTTATGATGGATATAGATCAATTTAATGTAAATTTATAGCATCTTTTCATCTATTGTTTTGTTTGTTCAATTTCCCTGACGTAGTTTGAAGTATTTTAAACAAACGAGATCATATATGATATATACGTCAAGTCTATAACAGGTAAGTATTGTTAAAACAAACGTATACACGTTGGAGTAAATACGTGAGTGTGGAAAGCAGTGCTGGTCATAGTTATGATATAATCATGGCATACTTCAGATGTTCGCTTCCTGTCCTAGTTACAAGGCGTAAAGTCTGACAGCCAGAAGAATAGTATGCAGCCTGTGCAGGATAGTATCCAAACATGCTGACTAGAAGTAATGAGTCTACCGTTCCAATCCAACAAACAGTTCCAGATCCTATGTGCAGGATTAAGCAGCCGTGACAGGAAATTGCAGGATAGAAGGGAACGTTTTTGTTTTATTAATGCTATTGTGCATAGTGCGCGAGATGTCATTAATGGGTAGCACAGGGAACATATGATCTTTAGCATCTTTAGACAGCATAGCTTACAAAACCTAAATCATGGTAGCAGAACGTCGTCATTGATGAATCGGAGGTAGAAACAACTATTTCTGGACAAGTGCAAACGCAGTTATTTGAATTGAACAGTTATTCACCATAACGAATTCTACAATCAGTCTGCTCAATATTTTATGCGCCATGGATCCGAGTTGTATTAGTGAGGAGCAAGGTATTCGATCTTGATCTATCGAAGTTACAAGTGTGATCATTTTTCGATTTTGTCTCAACATAATTAGAAGTCAAGTTATCCAATAAGGCAAAGGTATAATCAGAATCTGGGAAACCTACCGTTTGCCAGCATTTGCTTTCCGGTAAAAGACAGCATCGTTGTCAAGTTGAATTACCGAAACCTCGACATTCTAGTTAGTGCATATTGCTTGAAAAAAGAACAAGAATTTTTTACGTATCAGAAATATGTCGTGTCATACTCGGTTGACTGTTTTGTGCCTGCTATCGGAAGAAACAACCCGCTGCCTTTGATTAAACATTCCCAAGCCGTTTTTATTTTCAATCATTGCATAGTTTTAAAAATTAGGTCTACTGCCGATGCATTGACGCTTCCAGTGAAGCTGACCTATTGAAATCCCGCACTTACAACTGAGGCATCAGTGCCTCATCTTGCCGAATCCAGACAGGAACATCTCACCGTTTCAGTACCACCACCAACATACGGTTTCTTATGCGAATTCTAAGGCACTGAAAGTATTAATGATAGATCCTTTTGTCAATTTTGCAAAAGCAACTTGAAACTATTTACTGACTAGTTATATCATCTTCGTAATTGTATGCTTCTCCGGATAATAAAAGGAACTTGTCCGTTGTTACAAGAGGACTTCCCCATCTTTATCCAGAGCTTTGATCCACAAATGGTGGAGATCTGATAAGTGCTACTTAGTTCAGCTGCAATCTCCTAAGACGGATAAATAAGTACGGTCTTATAGCAAGCGCAATACATTCAAAGTTTTGGCATGTGGCTGGGGGTTGAGCGCGTGCATTACAGGCAAGTATCACCACATGACAGGCAAGTATAGCGGCGTAACCCATATGACATTGAACCTCAAACTGCGCATATTACAAGACAAAAATGAAGGCATCAGCTGTACTCCATAACCTATTCGGCTACGACCGTCCACTAATCATTGAACATTGTAACGGCTGCAATGAAAACGGTACGAGCCTTACCAATAACAACAAAATCGTCATAACGATATATTTGTGGCGACTACAACGTATTGACAGCCACCAGTTAATGATGAGTAGCCGATACAATCTGGCCATAACATGCTTCAGGAGATGTTTTTAAACACTGTTCGATTGATAGTGCACTATACTAACATTATTAATACAAAAACAGATGGAAGCGGTATGAGGAATCCCTCTAACGCCTGTGGAGACTTTCTGTAGCGAATTCACCAGAGATTGGGACTCAAAGAGAAAGACGCTTACCAGCCCTGGAAAAGGTTTGGAAGTGTTATAATATTACACAAAGTGATACACATTCGGAGTCCTCCACCTGAATGTGTATCTATATAATTTGTATATGTAAATCATGTTATTTCATCTCAATGGTATCATTTTATTTCGGCGTGTCTTGGTGGAAATTGCAAGTAATTGCAATGTGCGTTTGTGCACCATGCTGGCCAGCAAGCTGATGCGGATATGGCGGCTGACAAAAACGAAATTAGCTTTCAAGCTGCATTCGTTCCGTCACACGCTTGCAAGGAAAGTGCAATAAAGTCCGACTAATTAAGTAATCACAAAACGCCAGACATCCATATTATATCCTTCAGAGTAGCATGGAAATACCATTTTCATGCATCTGTTAACCTTTTACGATCTATGACAGGATATATATATATATAATCCGTGAACTGATATGGATAGGCAGCTCTGGTGGAAAGCCTTATCATACCTTATATTAATTCTAATTGTTTTTCTTGTACTGAAACACATGGTGGACAATGTCGGACAAAATGATCTATTTTCTTCTTCCGACTTGTATCTCTCTCATTGAAGAGTATTTTCCTTTCTGTCGTCCTATATTTCATTTTCAACGATTTTATTCATTTAGTTCTCGTATGTTCTCGTCCTAATTTACATTGCGGTGGTTATTATAATTGAGTAAAGTTAGACGACTCAAATTAAATAATAAAGACATCAAAATGTTTAAACGATAGCTTTATCTTTAAGTTCTTCAGTGATTTAATTATACAAGAACACAGAGTTTATATCGCTAACATGTCTTTATATCTAAATGATTATTTCGATAACTTAATATCTTTTCAGCCAGTTGTTTCTCAATCAATTTTCAAGCTGTCGTCAAATTCAGAGAATAGAAGTCAAGGGTAACTATTCAAGCAGCAAATACATGTCTGCTACTCAAAACATGAATATGTGAAGCAAATTAATCATTATAATGTCTTCATTGACACGGAGAAGAAAAGGTTTATAGTCATGATTATGTAGGGCACATACTTATAGTTGTGTTTAGGAATCTGAAATAAAAATTGTTGAACGTTTTCACCGATACAATACTGTAATTGTTCTTTACCATTCTCACTAAGAATCTTCAGCTCATTTATTCAGACCAGAGTAAGTATCATCACACAGTGCCATAGATTCAGCTTATATCGGATAAAAGAAGTAGTCGTTTTTATGTCATTATAACATGACAGTCTGACATTTAACGTCAATTCCAGGATCCAATTTTATCCGCCCAACCGTAAATGCAATTCATTATATTTAGGTTAGGTTGCTTATAGTATGTAAGTGGTAGTATATACATTCCGACAGTCGGGTTAGTTGTACATTCTATCCAAAATCGATACATGGAGCGGATTATGGGTTCGTGTTTGGTTGTGTGTGTGTGTGTGTGGATTTTCTTTTTTCTTTTGCTTGAAACCTACCAAAAGTCTGACGTCCTTTTGGCACGAAAACAAAAGTCAGAACGGAACGAAATGAGACAAACGTAAAAGTATCTACAAAATAAATTAAGCACAATGTCACCTACCAGCCTAACGTTGTTTCACCAATTTGTCGGCCACACCAACTCCAGTTCTTCATGTCTTATCCAAATTTGGCTTTTATCTTACGACTCATATTATCTAAGTTATAATCTTCTCATGGTCGCGGTCCGTATGCAGAAAATATAGTTTTGAGAAGTGCATAGTTACATAACACATATGGTTGTTTAGTCCCCCCAAACGAATGGGAATTTAAATTATGCGAAATTCATTGTTTATTTACAATATAAGTTAAAATGTACCTTTAAATTGCTTCAAACGATTCTTTCGAACACATTTCATTTAAGTGATTTTAACAACTTTACGTAATATCGTTTCACAGTTTAACAAGACAGAGGGAAAAAAACAATATCATAGTTGATATTATGGAGACCGAGGTTCAGTAAGTACCCGTTATACATTTGATAGATGCACTTTGTAAGATGTCAGGATAGTTGACTGTTTTTTTTGCATGAAATATTACAGGAAAGAAAATGTTACCACGTGTGTGACTTTATATTATTCTACCAATTATTAATAAGAAACTATATCCACTATATTTCCTGCCAATAATTATGTATCTCAATAAAAGATAATGCGAATAATTCTAGTAAATTTATTGCATATTTCGTCATGATTCTGTCATTTATCGATTACAGTCTATTGTGCAGCTATATATATATATATATATATATATATATATATATATATATATATATATATATATATATATATATATATATATATATATATATATATATATATATATGTGTGTGTGTGTGTGTGTGTGTGTGTGTGTGTGTGTGTGTGTGTAATACATGTCTTTTATTTGAATGTGCAAAATTATCATTTCTCAAGTGTAGCTTGTGAAGCAATTACACGGTTAATTGGGACAGCAGTCCCATTTCTCATATTCTTGTGCACACGTAGTTGTAACTACTATAACATTTGTATGAAATAATGCTTATAAAGTAATCTTTTATGCAAGGCTAGAAATTGTATTTACTGTATGATTATTTCGTTAGGAATGATTGAACGTTATATATAGATGTATTTACTAATAACTAACCTCCTATTGGCTGTATAAATACAGCATTTAAATAATGATTGCACAATAAGCAAAACACAAACAAAAAACAACCACATAACAATGGACGCCTGAGCAATGAATTACTTGTTTATACCGAAGCTAGTATGATTTACCATAAACTCCGTGTAGCAATGCTCCCTCGCTGACCTGGTTTTGGCACGAGATCCCTTTACTATGTGATTATGAAAAAGAGAATCCGGTACACAATTATAGAAGGTGGATTGGTATTCATATTCATTTGAAATCCGATGTATGGATGAACACTAAGTTACACAGATTGATTTAAAATAACCATTGTAATGCGTTTTCAAGAGTTGTCTTCCACAATGCAAATTCACTTTGGTATGAGGGCCAATGGTTGAACTTGTCTTATGTATTTAACAACTAGGGAAAGACGTATACAGTTAAGTTCGGTTTTTCGTTTCACACTATCTGTCTCTAATTCACTGTTTTTGTACCTTATAATAAATTTATGAAAAGTTCAACAATTTCATATTGTCCTAATTGACGTCACAATACGTGTGAAACACACGGATAGAGAAATCAGTTTTAACAACTATTCATTTCAAGTCATTAATGTTTGTTTCCTATTCAATCTACATAGTTACAGCATTGGCAAGATATTGTCATTACTTACAAAATTATTTTTGTGTGTTTGATAATTACTGTTTTGGGTTTTCGAATTAATAAAATGTGCGCTCAGTGGCTTAATTATACACGGTATTGACCATTTTTCTGACGGTATTTATCTTAACGAAAGGGAAATGCTTCTTGCAAACCTGTTCCCCGGTATTATTATACTTTGAAATATATATGCTAATGATATTGCGATATATTTTTGAGAAACCATGCATGTAAAAGAAATGTATTAATTAGCTTAGGAAGAAATGTAACTGGTATTCGTTTTGTAATCTCTCTTGTAAATAGATTTTGTTCTTCCGGATCAGCAATATTAAGCTTTGTGGTATAATATATATCATTAGTTTGTTTTCTTAACCGACCTACAGTTTTCATCTGTGTAAATTCACCAACAAATTGAAGTAGCAGTTAAACAATATAAACAAAAACGTCCGAATAGCAGTGTTAGACTATGAATATCACCAATACAATTGCATACTTTTGAATATCATTTGATATAATCAATCGAATGTTGAATTAGCTCAGCCAAAGTGTGTGTTGAAACCAATAACATTATTATTGTGGATTTGATTTTGTGGTTCCTAATAACAATTAATCATGGACATTCTATCCGTCTTACAGTCATTTGTTGTATCATAGTGAAAGTACCTGAAAATTAAGCAGCTGCTATTAATTCATTTCCACTGATTAAGGTGTCGGCCAAAGTTTAATTCTAGTTATTACACAATAAGTAATGTTGATGTTAGTCAGTGAAAATAAACGTTCTAACAACCTTCTGTTAGCATCGGAAGAAAATATATATAAAATGTTCTGAAAAGGGGTCATCAGATGATGAACATCGCGCATTTACGTAAAATTAATTAGCTTCCCACTACTATTAACATAGTTATCGTATTTATTCAACAATATATATGTCGGTACAAATAGTTACTCTCAGCAACAGCAGTAAAAACAGCTGTCAATCAGCAGAAAATATAACGGTGTATCATTTAAATAATATGACTGTAATGAAATAAATATTTCAAATATTGTGTCTATACAATACAGAATCTTACAACTGCTTTTGGCATAACTTTAACTACGATATATTTAACTATGGATATTTACTGCACTGTACATTTACATTTTCAGAGATGCATTGAATGAATTGGGGTAAGTAATATACCTAAAATTGAACTCTTCAAGATATGTATACTATTAGACTCCTTCGATTGTGCAACCTGAGCTATTCTCAAGCTTTGTAATCGTATTTTAAGGTTATTCTTTAATATTATACCTGCACAGATGTTTCTTTTAAAAATGTAATATAAAGTACTTTGAGTTAAATTTAAATAATTTTTTTAAAGTATTAATTTCTTGAAAAGGTGAGCGTGTTTCATATAATATTCATATATGCTTAGTAAGTGATTATATAAGAATACCCAGCATACACTATTTGCGATACAAAACCTTTTCCTGTGGCAATTGTAAAGGACTCATTTGTGCTCTGCTCTAATTTCGCCGTGGAATTAAGCAGACGTACTACCCACAGGCACTTTTTGAGCTGTATCAAAACGCTCAAGGACGAAACGCAATGCAAATTCTCTATTTTTATCAAATGAAGTTGTATCATATTTCATGCGAGCTTTAATACACTTTTTGCCGTTGATCAAAATAAGTATTTAAGATAATGTGCTATAGAAATGTCCCTTCTGAATATGAAATAACTGCAACGTATACGCTAGCATACGCTATTTGCGATATAAAACAGTTTCCTGTAGAAATCGTGAAGCACACTGAACATTTGTGCTCTACTCCAACTTCGCCGTGAAATTAAGCAAACGTACTACCCACAGGCAGTTTTGAGCTGTATTAACACGCTCAAGGACGAAATACAATGCAAATTCTATATTTGTATCAATATAAGTTGTATCATATTTCATGCAAGCTTTAATACTCTCTTTGCGGTTTAACATGAATATGAAATAGCTGCGACGTATAGGTCAGTAACATCGTTGTTCATATGCAGGAATATGAACTTCATTGTGTACACACGAGCAACGTTTGAAAAATTGTTGGCACTTTGTCTCTAAAAAAGGATAAATGGGAGATATAAATAAAGGCTAACAAATATCTTTTAAAAAAATGATATTTAAGGATTATTTAGATTGTTATGCTCGAACAAAGTAACTAAAGATGTATATGAATGCAGAGTCGTTCTGAATTGGCAGTATCACATGAATCCAGTACAAAATATTTCTTTTTCGTTTCTTTAAATCAACCATGAAGTCTTGCTTCATAGACATGATCCAGTATTTGCATTACAGATGGGCGCATAATGATGCCATGCAAGCTAACATGAAATTGTTTGCGCAGACCCATTATACATATTGTCTTATTGTTCAGTGTCTTATGCATACATTTTCTAGAGTTTTTACCAGAACAGCAGAGTTTCTACTTTTCAACATGATGTTTCCGTTGGCCATCGTGCCGACAATATATCCAGTCAACCAACATGCTACGATTTGCTCGTAATTTAACATACGAAGCATGGATTGCATAAACAAACTCAACGAACAGCAATGATATGCAGCTCCTTCATTATAGATACAAAACCTGATCAATTTCAGATATATATTCATCCAAATATCCATATGGATATTACATTTTGAAGCTGATACTACCATAAAATAAGATAATGCTTATACGCCTGTATAGATGCATTTTTTATTATAATCACATGGTTTAATCACATTCTACCGACGTTTAGCAAACGTTTGCTCATTTCATATGAACAATACGGGCTAAATTTAGCAATATGATTCAGATAAAATATTTTTGGAATAGAGGCATTGATATTTATTAGATAAGTCTTGTATCTTCTTATACGGACGAGATGACATTGTTTGAACTATACACTAAAGAGATGCCTATACATTGTAATCTCTGATGGTATATATAAAGCAACTGAGCAAAGTTACATATATATACATATATGACTATTCCTTATAGCATGCATAGTTAGAAAGCAGACGTTTGTTCATCTCATATGAACAATACGGGCTAAAGTTAGCAATATGATTGAGATAAAATATTTTCGGAATAGAGATATTGATATCTAGATAAGTCTTGTATCTTTTGATATGGACGAGATGACATTGTTTGAACTATACACTAAAATGATGCCTATACATTGTAATCTCTCATGGTACATATAGCATCCTTCTAAAACTATAGTAGGTTAAAACCAATAGTATATTAACAGCATTTCAAGGCAACATTCGAGGTGATTTCTTTGATATAGATCTAGCACGTGTGTTACTAATCTTATGTGGTGGTTGTCTCACTCTTAACTTTGACGTTAGTAGGAACAAAAATATCAGAAACAGTGTCTTCTCCTTCCTATGTAATATGACACCTGTATGGCGGCCAAGAAAAGGACCGAAACTGTATTCTTCTATAACATAGAGTTCATTTGGCATTTTTTTCAATAAAGTAACAATGGCAGAAAACAGGTAATGTACTCGTCTATTTATCCATATGGTTGACGTCTGTTTCAATTGTTCAGTTACTGCAACTTAACCTGTATCATATACACCCATGCATAGAGTTACATCTGAAAACATACTCTATGAGGTTAGGAGATATGATATTTCCTTGAGTTTTCCATATCGATGCTAATGATTCATGATTACGCCCACACTTACTCCGATCTTAACACGGAATAACCGTGGGTTTCAACATTTACTTGACTGATACATTCCGCGTTTCTAACCAGTGATTCTCCATACACTTCAAGTCACATTCTCCGCCATTGTTCAATGATTGTTCTTTCTGCTAAGAGGGTGACGGTGATGGATGGAAGGGTTTGAGGCAGCAAAGGCGACTAAGCCCATGGGCTACATTCATGATTATGATTACGATAATGAATCGATATGCAGTATATATATATATATATAGACAGACAGACCGACAGATGGGCATGAATATATATATATATATATATATATATATATATATATATATATATATATATATATATATATATATATGTATTTTAAGAATACAAGATTTTTATGGACCTAATTTCTGTCCACTGTTTTTCTTTCCTTTCACAGCGATAACATCAGAGAGCTTGGAAAGATCAGGTAACCATGTTTGTCTTATAGAACTTATATATTAGGTCAAAATGTTTTTGCTAGATTAGTTGTATTACCTGATTCAATATTTGTTATGCTCTATTTGCTATCTTACACATATTGGGTAGTATAATATGTATTATAATATTATAATATGATGTGTCCATTTCATAATGTTTGGGTTTAGTTTATGTAAGTCTGTGTACATTGATAGATAAGAGTGACTCCACTGGTTATACAAATATACAAAAGTTGGCTCTGAGATGGTTTTACTTTACGAATGAGAGAGAGAGAGAGAGAGAGAGAGAGAGAGAGAGAGAGAGAGAGAGAGAGAGAGAGCGTGAGAGGGATAACATCATATAGGTCAAGCGATTGCAATAATTGTATTTTATCTTAGTTAATATATTGTCGTATAAATCATACAGTTTGCCAAATTGGAAGGCGTTGTTTAAACCACACTTGTTTTCAACATTGATGTTCCACATTTCATTCTAGTAGCATTCCATTTTCTATATATTGACATAAAAGTAGATGTTTCAAACCAAACTTTTTCCTAGTTGTTTATAAAAGATATATTGATCATGCATAACAAAAATAGCATCAAACGGAAATATATACTAAGTAGATAAGCATTATCTTTCTTAAATGTCTTACCTACAACCTCTAAGTTTCAAACAATTCAACTTAAGCTGCCTTGTTTATAATAGAGACGAATGTAGATTTTATATTCTCATAGCTAATGTGTTTGTGCGCAAGAATTGTTTTAACCTCACATGATCTAGGCCCATTTTCTGGTTCTTTATCTTACAAATAAGTGTAATACAGTACTTGCTAACTGTAATTAATCTGCTACAGTAATGTCTCGGGTTTGCCTATTGATCTATGGAGCTAACAATTACAGGTCATTCGCATATATTAACTGCGTTTATTCGAGGTCGACACTCGATTCGACTAAAGCTGGTATCTTAAAAATATTGTATGTTTCTTCCCCTGTGTCAGAAAAAATTTCCTGTGTTTTGTTGGTTCTTCCTCCACCAATAAAACTGACTTGAATAGTATATAAAGCGCGGAAACATCCACCTATGCTTGCGAAAACCAAATTCAAGTTTGTTCCAGAGTGTGCATAAAATGCCAGTACAACGTTAAAGTCGATTTCGATCTTATAGGGCGAGGGTGGGGAGTAGGAAAAATTAAAATATTTGATTGACATTTATTTCGTTGTTAGGTCTCAGGAATGTAGATTTCTTGATGTAAAATGATAATAGTATATACGCTAAATTCGGGACATTCATACGAAAACAATCAATATAACGGTAATCGTTACTATGAAAGAAGAAACGTATGATAAAATACAAATATAATTTACTATAACACATTACAAAGGTGAAAACAGTTTGCTACATTAGCTAAATATTATTCGTAAGTATTGCCATCTCCTCTTCCAATTACCAAAATTACGAAAATGCCATCTGATATAAAATGGAAGAAACAATTCATGCGTCTTAAATCCGGATTTAAAATTGAGTTACAATAGTACAGTCTTGAAAGTACGTATAAACACACATAGTTTAGAGGCATCAACTGAGAGATAGTTGCTAATGGAGCTAATGCATCTCAAGATTTGAAGCATTGCATATATGTTCATGACATGTTTGTGCAATTTGAGAGTACTGTCCAGAGTAACGCCTAGGTTTCGTACTGTAGGTGTGAATTTAATGTTGGTGTTGCTGATATATATTGTTTGAGGTACAGGATATGAATGGAAAAGTCTAAATGTTGTAATCAGAATGGCCTCAATTTTAACATCATTCATCTGCAGACTACAAATGGATTTCTGCACTTAACAGTAATCTGCAGGAAATGTATAAAGTAAATAAACTATTTAAAAGCAAGACAATTAGGTACATCTAGCTGGGTGGACTATTCTACTGTTGATGAGTTGCACAAGGGAGCTTCGTACAGAGTTATATCTTCTAATAGTTTATCTAAGTCCTCAGATCAGTATCGCTTGGATTAAACATAGTGAAGCTACTTTAACAAAAGAGATGTGATTGTAGAATTAGGATCATCGACATACACAAACGTGCCAGCAGTTGGCGAACTGCACCAGTGCAGGCAACCGTGAATCTGTAGTAACATTACCAATAAAGATGCAAATAAACTATTAAGTTCCAACGGAGATATTATGCTTAGCTTGTAACTGCTAAATCTGCGAAGAAAGTAAGTAAGCCTCTACTGCAGGTCTAATATTACAATATCTGTATACGGTAACGAGCCATCGAGAGGAAAGCAAACGACAGTGGTTGTGTACATACAGTTAGGATAAATAAGATAACTGTACATAACCACCTTCCCTGTTGGTCGCTCATATGCCAATTGAATATGAATGGGTTACTATATGACTCAAGGGAAATGTAACGCCTGGGTCTGAAAATAAGAAAACGGGTATATATATAAATATATTTCATCACGGTTTTGTCTCGCCTCAGAGAAAATCTACATTGTCGAACCAAGGGAAAGATACATAATTTTGACGAAACTAATTATCTCACTATTTCATTTGTTTATGCAATTATCTTCCAAAATAGTAATTAAATATATAACATGATGTTCATGGTGTCGCTAGTTGTTAAAATACAAACAAGTTCGTCTACCTATTATTGAAAAAAGTATTATTTAATTGGAATGTATGTTAGTCATCTGACCTTAACATACAACTTGACCCATTGATTTGTAAGAGTGGGTGTTGTCCTGTAAGCATGTGCATTTGTCATGTGTGTTTGTGTATTTTTATCTATATTAGCTGCCATTACAAACAATATTATTAATTATCTACTAATATTTGCTTCAATCGATTCCATCTGGTCGATTGAACTCGTTGAGCAAATATTTTAGTAGATAATCTTTGTTTTTTCTCCATGATGACAGTTATATTTACAATTAGAAACTACCTTTTATGTATCAGTTGCGTCTTTCTCTCTGTTCTTATTGTTATGTAATATTGTAGTTTCATGCATGCCTTAATTGTCTTTTTTTCACTTCAAACAATCTTTCATTGAGTATTTATTCTATGTTAAATTACACATTGAATTCATAATTTTTAAAATGATAATCGTTTGAAACCTATACTAGCCATATCTCTTTTTTTAGTATGTTTTTGATTTTCTTACGTTTATGCTCATATTATATTGATATTTGTTTATTTAAAAGGAATGAGACGAAGAAAATGCAGTAAGAGGGATATTTTGTGATCTTTTAAAACATATAGTTAGTAATTAAACCTTTATGCAGAACATTAAAAGTACTTAGTATATATATATATATATATATATATATATATATATATATATATATATATATATATATAGAGAGAGAGAGAGAGAGAGAGAGAGAGAGAAAGAGTGAGAGAAGGAGAGGGAGAGAGATGAAGGGAGGGAGAAATATATAGATAGATATATATAAATATATAGATATATAGATAGATAGATAGATATGATATTTGCGAGGATAAATATTCATATGTTTATCTTATAATATATCTTATAATGTGGTCTAGCATTTGCATATATCGCCTTTACTAAACGGCATGAGTTTATATTAAACGTTACAAATAATCAATATATATCGGGGAAATAGTGTCAACGAAATATTGTTGTTTAAATGCAAAGATTTGATTATATGCAAATTAAGATAATCTAAAATATGTACCACCTTGGTCTTGCAAACTCGTATTATAATTAATTTTAGCCATACGAATATCATCGGGATTGATGCAACACACAGAAATTCATAAACTAAATAGTTCACCCATATAGACCTTTTAAAATACGTAATAGATTTTTCCTTTATATTGGCTTTCGTTTACAGCCGTATACGATGTCTAGTACACCTTTCAATCGCAACTAATTAGTCGATTTCAACTTTAATAATTGCATAATAAACTCTCGTATATATTGTTTTAGAAAATTGGAAGTTCTTTCTTCAATAGAGAGAACTGCATGAGTATTGAGCAATTTATTATTTCAGCATCATATCTATTGACTTTGGGGATGGTTACATAGATAAATATGTTTCGTTAAATCTATGATACACTTTGTATTGTATTTCTATAGGTTGTCGTATATGATGATATCGTGGTATATTGCAAGATCTTAGATACGTTTATCTAATATAATTGGATTTGTTACATTAGTAAATAACATGCAAACATTTGAGGAGGCGTTTATCTTAGCCTCCTTAATTCATACCTGTGTGATAGTTTGTCCATTTCAAAGACCTATATGTCTTTGTTTTCGTTTTGCCTCCGGGAGTAAATATATCAAACGATAGATCCACATCTATATTTTACTAACCATCAAAGCCGTATGTATAAACATTATATGCTAGTTAGCTATATAACACACACATTTATTAGAACATATGCTTCCATGCATATTTATATAGAAATCTATTTTCTTTTTTAAGGGACGATGTCGTTAAAAAGCAGTAAGTGCAATATTTCGAACGATAGTATATTTATATGGAATATACGTTGGAGCAAATACTATCCGTCTTCGTTTGGTTTACCTCAATATTGAGTTTGAATTGGTAATAATTCCCTATAATGTTAGGTATTTAAAACTAAGGTGAACACCTTGACAATGTATACGTCTTTACTAGTACTTGTGCTTATGTTAACCCCAATATATCTCTTGTACGGTACATTTATCTGAAATAGTTAGCATCACTTTTGGCCAAGTCTGCTAGCAAGCATGAATGCAAACACAAATTGGTCTGTTACTATCACATAAGCACTGGTTTCTCTGATACAACAGGGTGGAAACATAAACCTTGATGAAATTATATTTAAAACTGATTTTCAGAATTCAAAAACATTTCTATAGGTAATACAATCTTGTTTTTTTGAAAACAGCCAACGTATCAGTTACGTAATGCATTTAGACATCACATCAATCATCATACATTACCATGGAGACATGTAGCCATGGAATGGTAGATAAAGTGTATATAATTTCTTACAAAGCTGACAGTCATTAGATCAATTCGTATGCAAAGATAAATGGGCAACATTACATTTTGCGTATTTGAATATTTGTTTCCTTATTGTTCATATGCAGGTTTAATGGTTTTATTTGCTCATACATACGATTTTGGGGAATCTTCACTGATTTTCCCATTGTTGTTGAGTTTTAATTCCACAGCAAGTTTAGACTCAAAAAAAGCGGCACTTGTTTAAATAGAAATTAACTTGCATATTTAAATTTCAATAACACATTACCATATTAATGTGCTGCAGATAAACATATTATTTACTTTATCATACTTTAACCGCAAAAAGCTATTAGTCTATTTTCAATAAGGCAATACTTGGGTCATCAAGGAAAAGTTATTTTTAATATCATTACACCGGACGAATAATTTGACAAACGTTAGAATTCGATTTCTACTACTTTGATGCGGGTTGGGGTGAATCTTACTGACGTTTGCTCATAATTATTTAAGATTTTTATTAGGCGTGGAATGCTAAAATGTGTCATGTGACAGGTGTTGTTTTAACCAAAATGTCTTTGCTACAATATAATACTTTTAAAGTGGTATGCGTGTTTGTCTTGATTCATTAAAAGCGACTAAAACATATTTTGTTGGATGGATGATCCTGTTGGTGTTGTATTACGTATTCATGATATATTGTAAGAAACCGCCACAACTGTATATATGCAAAAACTCTAACCCTAATAGCGTTTCCTGTTATAATATTTTCTATGCTACGAATACTTATGTATGTGTTCGCGCTGAATATCTGCAACAGAATTCATGGAATGAACATTTATGAATTATATTCGTCCTTATACATTCCTTTTTTTTTACATCGTCATACACTCAACGAAAACCAACAGTTCCATTCTCCGTTTTCCCAAAGCTATTTAATTATGCCTTTCTCATCACATGATATTATCCATTCTTTTTGCTTGAAGTTTCTTTCGACATTAATTTTTTCAACATTTTTAAGATTGTACTTGTCTATCTTACATAACTGATCTTCACGAGATCAGATCCAAACGTGGATTGACAAGTGAAATATATCCAACAAACGAGTTACTTCTATTTGCCCGAATCGTTCGAATTCTAAGAATCATTTACTAGCGAACTATTTAATATGAATATATTTGCACAGGCATGTGTTTTCGCTTATACCAACATGCTTATTTCTTTCATTATCTTTCATTTTTAGAGAGATTATGAAAACAGAGAAGTAAGTGTACGATTTGTGGATGCTTATACGAAGATATATTGTTGTGGTTGACGTTAGAATAAATATAGTTACTATTATTGAAATCCAAGTTTATTATTTTACTTAAAATTCAGAAACTTTATATAAATTGACATTTAGTTATATATGTGATTCTATATAAAGCTAACAGACTGGCAGATGAAATATAAGACGTAGTATCCATGTTTTATTTCTATTCTATCTCCTATACTATGCAATTATTATAACTCAGCTACAACGATATTTTGTTTTTAAAAGCCCGAATAAGATGAAAGCCATATAATTAAATGAGTGATATCATCTATCTGGTGCTTGGGGCTTTGTTATTCGTAAACATATTTTCATGCATTGATAAATTATTTCTTTAGACTTATGTATAGTAGTAAATATTCCTAGCAATAGTACAAGACGTACATATAATAATGTATATTGGAAACTTTATATAAATGGTCCTTAAGGAAAGAACAATCCAAAGACACAGATAATTATCTGTAAACATATTTCCAAGAACTACATTATATGTATATATATATATATATATATATATATATATATATATATATATATATATATATAATTATTTATATAATAAGAAAACAATATTTGTAGTGAAAAATGCAGAAAACATTCGTTACAAATGAAAACGACTAAATATATTTGCCTAGTGTTGTAAATGTTTTTTTTTGCTCCAAATATTTATATATTTAGACGTGGTGGTGTTTGAATATCAAATGCTCTCTATCTCTCTATCTCTGTCTGTCTGTTTGTCTCTTTCTCTTTAGAAATAGCTTCCATTTGTATCACTACATTTCGCAGTGATAAAGTATGCTACTATTATTTATTGATTTAGTCTGAAGAAAAAATCAAGTATAAACAAGTAAAACAAATCTAGTTGTTTGCCAGTTGACACATATCTTATGATAATTTACTTATATTATATCATTATCGGATAAGATACTATTTTGCAACATATCTTCTTGTATGTGTAAGTAGTGTACCAATTTGTCGTTTTAAGAATTGTTTATATATATATATATATATATATATATATATATATATATATATATATATATATATATATATATATATATATATATATATAATATATATATATATATATATATATATATATATATATATATATATATATATATTTTCAGGGTCAATGTCAAGCAGTTGAAGTAAGTGGATGCTTTAAATCTATTTTGCACTCAAGTGCATTCATGTAGTTCTCGCTTTAGTGACTCTACTCCATGTTATTGAAGAAGCGCGGTTTCTTTATTTGTTGACTTAATATCTAGAAATGTATATAAATTGCAATTTAACTATATATATATATATATATATATATATATATATATATATATATATATATATATTGTCACAGAATTAGGCGAAAATTTGAACTGATTTTTGTTGTTCTTGAATTGCAAACGAAACTCACCATTTTCTTGATTTCGTCGTACACGCATTACCTGGGGTGATTAAGTGGCGTGTAACGATTTGCATGTGCCAATTTGTAATTTACATGAAATCCGAAATACTCGTTGTACGTGGTGCACGTCAAGCTCGATGTGATTTATGTTCACCTATTGAGAGTATATAAGGCGATGGATTTCTCATTATTATTTACGGGAACCCAAATATCTAATCGAAGGATAGATAACCTCGTCTTGCAAATCTCCAGCCAAAGGGGTGAGTGTTAAAATTACATTTCGTTTTATTGTGAATTTTATTCAGATTATCATTTCGTATAATGATGCCTTTATTGCAATGAACGTGGAATATTTGGAATTACTAGTCACTTTTAGACTTTAAATACAATATCGTAATCTACGGCTTAGATTATTTTTGAGACAACTATTATTAGTCTGGTTTTGTTTATTATAGCTGATTCAGTCTGATTCCAGCTGATTCCGTCGTTGATACCGTAGAAGTTCATCACTGATAGCGCATCTAATAACATCGTTGATACCGTCTCTGATACCGTAGCTGCTAACATAGTTGTTACATTGTTTCTGGTACCGTAGCTGCTAATAACATCGTTGATACCGTAGCTGCTAATAGCATCGTTGATACCGTAGCTGCTAATAACATCGTTGATACCGTAGCTGTTAAACACATCTGATACCATCTTTTGATAAACGTCTTTGATATCGTTTGATTTGTTGTGGGACATCTATTGTTTGTTCTGGAACATCTCTGTATAAATATCTGAATGTGCTTGTGCCGTTAATTTGTGCAAACGGAATTGAAGTATCTGTCTGTGTGTCGAACTGTCTGTTCGTCAATATCTGTGTAACGTGTAAATATCCGGAAAGCTAGAAGTCCGAGTGTCGGAGCTGTCTTAGAGTTGTAAAACGTCCGGGTAGACATCTAGGGGAGTGAGGAACCGTTGGTTCGGGTAGATGTTGTATGCTGTCTGAACGTATAACTGTGGTGGATCCGTGTAGGGAAACGTCCGATAATAGTATTGGTCAACCCTCGGTTCTCGGGGAAACTGGGAGACGATTCAACTGTTGCTGAATCGTGCGGTTATACAGGGGAGACACATAGGTGTATTGAAATTGTAATATAATTTAATACATTGTTGTATTTGCATGCTTATGTCAGATCGCAATAATATTTCAAGTGATCACATAGATATCAATAAAAGCTAGCAACTTGATTGAATACAAGTATATGATCCTGCTAGTTATCGCAATCCATCGTTGCGATAGATAGTTTGTCGTTTGTGTTTATTTTTTTTCGTAAATCATACTTGCATTTATTTAACTTTCGTAAAGGATTCTTGGATCTGTGTATAATCCAAGAGATCCCTTTACATTTGTGATTCCTTTTGTATTGTGATTTAATTTGCTCATGTATTGTGAATGGTTGTGAGTGTAATTGTGGGTTGAGTGCATGAATTATTGTGTTGTTACATCTGTATTTTTTTCATTTATAATTTATTACATAAATTTATATTTTCTTTCACAAGTTGTGTTTGTATTGTTCATTTAATCCACCCTCCTCTCGGTAACAATTCTGTTACAATGGTGTCAGAAGTGGGATCGTTGGATTAAGTGAACTGTCAATCATTTTTGTGAAGGTATACATTTAATGTTTATATTTGAGCGTGACCTTCTGTTAAGATAATACTCTAGTTGGAGTTTATTTTTGTTTAGTTTACCTAGGTCCGTGTGTCCAGTATAAACGTGTTTAAAGTATTGGTTTGGTTATATATCTATATTCATATTACAATTGTCATGTCATCCCTTAAGGACTTGGTTGCCTTAGGCAAAGAATTCGGTTATGAAGGCGAAAGTTTAAGGAAATTTATTCAAGAAGAACAAGCCCGGGAAAGGGACGAAAGGGTAAGAGCAAGGGAATTAGAAAGGGAAGCCGATGAAAGGAAAAGGGAATTACATAGGGAATTAGAAAAGGAAAAGGGGGAGGCCGAAAAAAGGAAACGGGCATTAGAAAGGGAATCTGATGAAAGGAAACGGGAATTAGAAAGAGAATCCGAAGATAGGAAATGGGCCTTTGAGAGGGAAAAGATAGAATTTGAGAAGGAAAAGATAGGATTAGAGAAGGAAAAGATAGAATTAGAGAAGCAGGCCGAAAAGGATAGGATAGGATGGGAAATGGAAGCGGAGCAAAAGCGAATAGAGTTAGATGAGAAAGCAAAGCAACGGGATCATGAGCGTAAGGTAGAATTAGCGACATCTGGAAGAGAACACGATTCTGCCACTAACAAATTAAGGGGCCCCAAATTACCTCCCTTTGACGATGAAAAAGATAACATAGATAGTTATCTTCATCGATTTGAGCGGTATGCCGAAAACCAGAAGTGGAGTCAAAATGACTGGGCGCTGCATCTGAGTGCTTTATTAAAAGGTAAAGCACTGGATGTATACTCTCGACTTCCTAGGGACGATGTGTTTAAGTACGACGTCCTAAAGGAAGCACTTCTCAAAAGGTACGAGCTCACTGAACAAGGTTTTCGAAAAAAGTTCAGGTATAGCAAGCCCGATAAGGGAGAAACCTTTGGTCAGTTCACCGTCAGAATTGCGAACTATTTTGAGCGGTGGATTGAATGCGGCAAAGCGGTGAAAACGTTTGAAGGGTTGACTGATTTCTTGCTCAGAGATCAATTATTTAATACAGTTGGGCGAGAATTAGATCAATTTCTGAAGGAGAAAGTCTTCACGAACGTAAAAGATATGGCTAAGCAAGCCGATTTATTTGCCGAAGCTCATGGGGGAACCCAGAACGTGGTTTTAAAAGATTTTAAGTCTGGAAACCAGTCTGTAAGACCTATGCCTAGGGAGCCTGTAAAATCAGCTGAGGTAAAAAGGTCAGTTGGGAATTCAGTTTTTCAGCGTGTGCGGTGTTTCTTGTGTAATGCATTGGGTCATGTTCAAAAAGACTGTCCTAAAAGAAAGGCACTTATACATAAGGTAGCAGTGGCTATACAAAGTAAAGGTATAACTGATAACATCGTACAGGTAGAACCTTTAATTCATTCGCTTGGCACGTGTTTATTTCCTGAAGCGCGTGTACCAACCGCGAGAGGGTTTGTCAACGGTCGAGAAGTCGTGGTATTGCGTGACACTGGTTGTACGGGCGTAGTGATCAAACGTAGTCTCGTGCAGGATAACCAAATGCTCGGGTGGGAATCCCCATGTATGTTACTTGATCAGACGATGGGTCGCATTCCCGTAGCAAGGATCACAGTAAAAACACCTTTCTTAACGGGAACTGTTGATGCCCTTTGTATGGACAATCCTATATACGATCTGACGATTGGTAATGTTGAAGGTTCCCGTCTTCCAACCATGGCCGATTTTAAAATACCTTTGGCCCAGGCAGTCGAAACGCGAGCGCAAACACGGCGAGAGAAAACCGCGTTTCATAAATTAATAGTCCCTGAATCGATCTCCGGAATTTCGCGTGATGATTTCAAACAAGAGCAAGAACATGATGAATCCATCAGAACAATTGTTGAGAAAATCACGTCCGGCGCGATTAAACATTGCAAGCGTGGGGGTAGCTCGAGATTCGTACGCAAGAACGGATTAATTCATAGGGAGTTTAGCGCTCGGGAGGGTAAGAAGTATTGGCAAGTGGTCGTACCCCAGAGATATAGATCTCAAGTACTTAGGGTGGCGCATGAGTCAAGCATGGCAGGACACCTAGGTAAGGCTAAGACCACTAGCAGGGTAGTCGCTGAATTCTACTGGCCAGGTGTTAATGGCGATGTCACACGGTTCTGTAGGTCGTGCGACGTATGTCAGAAAACCGTCTGTAAGGGAAGGGTCACAAGGGTGCCCTTGGGACAGATGCCATTAATAGATACACCGTTTAAAAGAGTGGCAGTAGATATTGTAGGACCAATACACCCGGTTACCGAAAGAAAGAATCGGTACATACTTACTCTGGTTGATTACGCAACCAGATACCCCGAAGCCGTAGCGTTACCAACTATTGAAACGGAAAGGGTAGCTGAAGCATTAGTTGATATCTTCAGTAGGGTAGGGGTGCCAGAGGAAATCCTCACTGATTGTGGTGCCCAATTCACCTCTGACCTCATGGATGAAATAAGTAGGCTGTTATCCATCAAACAGCTGAACACTACCCCATACCATCCGATGTGCAATGGACTGGTAGAGAAGTTTAATGGTACCCTGAAAAGCATGCTGAGAAAGATGTGCGCGGAACGTCCGCAAGACTGGGACCGTTATTTAAACGCTGTTCTGTTCGCGTACCGTGAAGTACCGCAGGAAAGTTTAGGGTTTTCACCCTTCGAACTGTTGTACGGTAGGACAGTTCGAGGCCCGATGCGGATACTACGCGAACTATGGACTGGTGATGTCGCGAACGAGGAAATAAAAACGACTTACCAGTACGTGTTAGATCTAAGAAACAAACTTGAGAGTACATACCAGATGGCACGTGACGAATTGATTAAATCCGGGCGCAGATATGCCAAGTATTACAACCGCAGAGCGCGTAATAGGAAATTTCTTGTGGGAGATCAGGTTCTATTGCTTCTTCCAACGAGTTCGAATAAGTTATTAGTCCAGTGGAAAGGTCCATATGAAGTTAAAGAAGTAAAAGGTGACATGGACTATAAAATTGACATGGACGGTAATGTAAAAACATTCCATGCGAACATGCTCAAGCTGTGTATCAAGAGACAGAGCGAGAATGTCAATAAGGGGAGTTGAAAATATAGGCGCAGACTACTTGAGTAGGGCATGATGGGAAATTTGTATGAATTTGCCCAGTAATAAAATCCAGTTTGTAGTATAACCAGTGTAAATGTTGTAAGATATCATCAATAGTTATTTTTCTTCTATTCTGTGTTAGTTTTAAAAATGTGTACATTTTTATTCTTAGGGGGGAGGTATTGTCACAGAATTAGGCGAAAATTTGAACTGATTTTTGTTGTTCTTGAATTGCAAACGAAACTCACCATTTTCTTGATTTCGTCGTACACGCATTACCTGGGGTGATTAAGTGGCGTGTAACGATTTGCATGTGCCAATTTGTAATTTACATGAAATCCGAAATACTCGTTGTACGTGGTGCACGTCAAGCTCGATGTGATTTATGTTCACCTATTGAGAGTATATAAGGCGATGGATTTCTCATTATTATTTACGGGAACCCAAATATCTAATCGAAGGATAGATAACCTCGTCTTGCAAATCTCCAGCCAAAGGGGTGAGTGTTAAAATTACATTTCGTTTTATTGTGAATTTTATTCAGATTATCATTTCGTATAATGATGCCTTTATTGCAATGAACGTGGAATATTTGGAATTACTAGTCACTTTTAGACTTTAAATACAATATCGTAATCTACGGCTTAGATTATTTTTGAGACAACTATTATTAGTCTGGTTTTGTTTATTATAGCTGATTCAGTCTGATTCCAGCTGATTCCGTCGTTGATACCGTAGAAGTTCATCACTGATAGCGCATCTAATAACATCGTTGATACCGTCTCTGATACCGTAGCTGCTAACATAGTTGTTATATTGTTTCTGGTACCGTAGCTGCTAATAACATCGTTGATACCGTAGCTGCTAATAGCATCGTTGATACCGTAGCTGCTAATAACATCGTTGATACCGTAGCTGTTAAACACATCTGATACCATCTTTTGATAAACGTCTTTGATATCGTTTGATTTGTTGTGGGACATCTATTGTTTGTTCTGGAACATCTCTGTATAAATATCTGAATGTGCTTGTGCCGTTAATTTGTGCAAACGGAATTGAAGTATCTGTCTGTGTGTCGAACTGTCTGTTCGTCAATATCTGTGTAACGTGTAAATATCCGGAAAGCTAGAAGTCCGAGTGTCGGAGCTGTCTTAGAGTTGTAAAACGTCCGGGTAGACATCTAGGGGAGTGAGGAACCGTTGGTTCGGGTAGATGTTGTATGCTGTCTGAACGTATAACTGTGGTGGATCCGTGTAGGGAAACGTCCGATAATAGTATTGGTCAACCCTCGGTTCTCGGGGAAACTGGGAGACGATTCAACTGTTGCTGAATCGTGCGGTTATACAGGGGAGACACATAGGTGTATTGAAATTGTAATATAATTTAATACATTGTTGTATTTGCATGCTTATGTCAGATCGCAATAATATTTCAAGTGATCACATAGATATCAATAAAAGCTAGCAACTTGATTGAATACAAGTATATGATCCTGCTAGTTATCGCAATCCATCGTGCGATAGATAGTTTGTCGTTTGTGTTTATTTTTTTTTTCGTAAATCATACTTGCATTTATTTAACTTTCGTAAAGGATTCTTAGATCTGTGTATAATCCAAGAGATCCCTTTACATTTGTGATTCCTTTTGTATTGTGATTTAATTTGCTCATGTATTGTGAATGGTTGTGAGTGTAATTGTGGGTTGAGTGCATGAATTATTGTGTTGTTACATCTGTATTTTTTTCATTTATAATTTATTACATAAATTTATATTTTCTTTCACAAATTGTGTTTGTATTGTTCATTTAATCCACCCTCCTCTCGGTAACAATTCTGTTACATATATATATATAGTTAAATTGCAATTTACAACTAGTTTAAAATAACCATACACCACATAAGATCTTTTTGCGGAGCTTTGTCTTTATTACATATATATATATATATATATATATATATATATATATATATATATATATATATATATATATATATATATATATATATATATATAATAAAGCCAACAGCTCCGCAAAATATTTTACGTGGTGTATGCTTATTTTAAACTATTTGTTTTCTTAGCAATGCACATTTGATCAAGCCTATGTTATAATCAAGTAAATTTTGAACGTATCATACATTTGAAATGTGAAATGTCCCAATGATGTAAAACATGAACTAAAGATAGTGTATGATATTACTTACGTTGATCCTATACTTAAAAAAAAATTGTGAGATTTAGTAAATGTTGACATTTAATATTTCAATAATGGATGTTTCTATCCTTTTATTGATGAAATTAATGAGTCGAGATACCTACTTTTATTTGTGACTTCATCTAGAAATATTATGAAATATGTGACTCTTTTATTTTTGTGTAACGTCACCTAGAATTATCATATATCAAGCCAACAATTTCTGACATTGATGTAAACCGTGTACCAATCAAAAGGAGACAAGACGGCCAAGGATCAAAGCTTGTATCTGAGATTATACATACGTTTTTATGTTTTATTACATGTAAACGCGTTTTCAAATAATTACATGTACATTATAAGTTTTGTAATGCATCTATGTATGTTGTTCCGAATAATTTTTCCTTGCCGTTTAGTTTGTATTTTTTTAATGTTGTGGAGCGGTAGTTGTGACATACAGTGGTTTTTGTAAGGAAATATATTTAATTTCCATATATATATATTTTTTAGAAAATGAGACCATTATCATATTACTCATATCAATATCCCATATTATCTTAGATCTTAATTGAGACAAATGCAGTAAAAATATAATTAACATGTCCTCTTGAAATATATAGATTTTTCTTTTGTCATCGTGCTATCGTTCTATAAGTTGAATATTTCATATACGTTAAATGATTGTAATATATTATATAAATGAGTTTTCATTATTTCTTGTATCGTTGTCATGACATTTAGTCGCTTTTTAAATGAAATTATAATATGCGTTTTTCTTTTTTATGATGAAGACTAAATACCCATTTATTCACGAAATATTAAGTTATTCCTGTTGTATTTCTTCTTCGAAGTGTTCGTCATCTTCTTGCTTCAGATCTTATTTATTGATGTCGATTTGATATGCGGACTTCGCATTTAGCGGAGGTCTAATTTATTGATATCGATTTAACATGAATACGAGGACTATATTATTTGCATCATTGCTTCTACTTGCTTTTCGCAATAAAGTCATGTTTTGTTCCAATATCTCACGACATAGTACAATTATATTTCTCTGAAAATAAATTTAGCGGAGGAAGCTTCTCTTCATTAGCTTCTTGACTTCACCATCCATACGTGAAAAGCCGTATGTATTACTAAATATGGAAAGGTCACATTTTTGTAGCAAAATTTAAACTCATGTTAATGCTGTTTTTTTTTTCTCTTTGGCAGATCAGAACTTGAAAAAATGCAGTGAGTGTAATATTTCATTGCACATTTAGCAGCATACATTTATGTAGTGTTAAGGCTCTATCGTTTAAAAGTAAGTAACAAAAAAAGAGCGAAAACCAGCAAGTTTTGTATCAATGAAAATATAACGTAATTGCTTAAAATACAAGGTGAAAAGGTGAGAATAACTTACAGCATGGTAAATGAAGGTCCAAATGTGTCAATTAATCGTTACCAAATATGATAATGAATCATAATACTTATAACATAGATATACATAACAGTTGAAGAAGTGTAGGTCATGGGTGTCCAAAGTTCGGCCCGCGAGCCAATCACGACCCGCGGTAAGATTTCATACGGCCCGCATCTTCGGTCATATAATGTATTATTTATGGCCCGCTCGCACGCAAACCATTCTCCGCGCATTGCTACCATGGCGACTGAAACGAAAAAGAGGAAAGTTGACAGTGAGGGCCGCCACTTTCAGGAGAGATGGGAATTACAGTACTTTTTCACTGAAAATCGAGGCAAATGTGTTTGTTTCATTTGTAGCGAGACGGTTGACTTGTTTAAGGATTTCAACGGAAAGAGACACTTCCAGTTTACTTAAATTCATCATATCCTTCCTGAAATATATGAATACAATCTGATGTGATTTTGTATGAAAATGACTGAATTGTAATCCCCCATTAAAATACAGCACATGTTATTTCTTGTCTAATATATGAAAATTTGCCAGACGGTAAACGTCTCTGATGCACTTGGACTTATGGCACTTATTATTTTAAACTGTTGAGTAAACTTTGGTTATAACTGTTGATGTTATGTACCTGTATACGTGGCACAGACTATTATTGTCGGAAAGATCTTCTAAAAGAAAAAAGCGAAATGCACTTGTTTTAAACTTGAATGATAACATAAAAATTTGCGTTAGTTATAACTCCTGTTTAAAATGACCATGAGGCAAAGATATTTATTTATAGAAATTATAAGGTATTACATACAGTTCAACGCTATCTGACTTTTCAGATATGAATGAAAGGCAGAATTGTGTTTTTAGAGTTGTTCATATCTGCCCGAGTGGCTTATATTTAGTTACATTGTCTTCTGAAAAATAAAGATAATTGTGGCAAAGAAAATTGTTTTATTTATTTATTGTTCATTTGTTTTTTTAAAATTATTTACTGTTCCATAACGGTGTATATTGGTATGTAAATTTTGTGGTTAAAAAAAAAGAAACATCAGATGGAAATATTGGCCCTCGTGCATCTTCACCTTATCAAATCTAGCCCTCTTTGTAAAAAGTTTGAACTCACCTGGTCTAGGCATAGTTAATCTATTAAAAAAAAGAGATTATCATATTTGCAATTTAATATTGCTAGATATTGAAATATGAATATGTTGTAATTAAAAAATATCAAAGTGAGAACCGATTAGAATAATTTTTAATGACGTTGTTACTATGTTAGCCTACCATATTTCTCCTCATGTAGTGTCTCTAACGCATTGCTTTACCTGTCAACATACTCTAAAGTTTTAATATCCATTACGGACGTACTATCTATCGATCGTATTGATATCTTAGGCACCAGAAATCGACATTAAATTCGTAGTATGTTGTATTATTTTATTACAATAATTGAATACAACTTAAATACAATCTGCTGTAATGTATTTAGATATTGTTACACACACACACACATACATATATATATATATATATATACGTACATACATACATACATATATATACGTGTTTGAATTCATATTACATTTTGACATGTTTTTTGTTTAGGTTGGAGATCTTGACAAAGGAGTAAGATGTTTATTTATATATGCATTCTAACGAGCAAAACAATTTAATCTGAATGACATTAAGGATAGTACAAATCCTAATATGACAAGTCTAGTTTGCTTCGGACATAATTTTTATTTCAAAAATTGATTAAAGTTTGTGATAGTAATAGTTCGGTTAAACAAAGTGAACAGTGTGACATGTGATTTGTAGATAGTTCTGCAGGCAATCGATCGTTCATATTAAACACGTATTGTATCACATGTACGTTAATTTATCTTTATTTTGTTTGAAAAAATGTTTCGTACATTTCATACATATGATAAATGACATATTCCAATTCCAATATTGTATTGACTTTGACGTAAACGGAAGTTATATTGAATACATATAATCGAACGTAGTGCCGTAATTCATAATATTTTGTTTTAAATGGGTAATAGGTAATCCATGAAAATGAAATGAATTAGTGTTTTGTATAATCGAATTCTATTTATTGAATCTTTCAACAAAATTTCACATGTACCTTCAAAGATGTTTTTCAGATATTCATCGATTATTCGTTTAGACTTTTTTTCAGATATTCATCGATTATTCGTTTAGACTTTTACAAACCAAATATATGCCATATATATTGTTTTCTTACACATGTTAGAAGTTATGCCTGTCATTTTCTTTGCAGAACTAAAATGCAGAACGTTCTGTGAGTAATTCATATGTTTGACTCAACTATTAGCTTTTCAATAATTTGACAAAAATACAGATGAGCCATGTTAATCCGGACTCCGTTTCTTTCCTCCGGAAACCTTGTTATTCATACACAATTGACTGAAATGGATTTCTTAAACGTTAATTTGCTCCGTTATTGAAAAAATGTGCCTTTCAGATCCCGATTTTTGTTAACCTAGAGACCAACGTGTAAAATTACTATAAAACTTGTCTCGATAATTCGGAAATAATCTGTCCTAAAATCAGTCATATAAAACAGGTTCACCTATGCAGATTTGGAGGTGTGTTAATCTATCAATCTCTGATTGGTCAACGTCTTGTCGTATGTTTAAGTTATCAACTGATTACGTGATCATGTGTGTCGAAACACTAATTAGCGTGATCATATTGTCACCAGCGAATCTACAAACTATGTGTTCAACAATTAAATAAAAACACTGGAATCAAATCGTCCACGCACTTTGACATAAGATGTGACTAATAAATTAAGTGTATCATTATGTCTCTTTTTAGTTGACAAATTGTAATGTAAAAATCATGATTTATTGATGGTTGTACAAATATTGTTGATTGAGTTAAGATGTGGACTGTATATGGCTTTATTTCAGAATAAAATGGAGACGTCAATCCTCATCTCATTATGAGGAATAACATATGTAATTTACAACTAATACAATTGAATGCATTGTTTTAATTTACCATAACGCATTTAACTGCAATATTATCATTTTTTATTCGTTGCACTTTTAACTTATATATGGCTTAAACGAGTAGAGATACCTGCTAGCATAAATCAATTTGTCTGCACAAAGACGTTCACTCAAAAACACAATTCAATAGATGTATTTATTAATTTATTTCAACCTTTATTGAATATACAGTACATTTACAGCCTGAATGTATCCATGATATTGTATAAATGTACATGTATACGGTATCATGACATCGTGAGATATCTTTGTACTGGATACAAGTGTGATACCGTATTATTAGATAATATATTCAATATATTAAATAGTATATCTAACTAGGAATATGAGACTACTGTTGCATACTACACCGAAAAGAGAAATGTTTGCTAAACTAAATATTGTGATGACTTTATATTAAAATGTACTTTCAGACTTGCGGTCAATGAGTAAGTATACAAACTGGTCAAGGATCATAGCGGTAGAGTAGTCTATGATAGTGTACTGACACATAGCTGTATTTCCACTAATGATAGCTGCAACTGAAACTGAGTTTATAAACGAAGCTAGTTCATAAATGTAAAATCCTGACTCTAACATAAGTTTTAGGGATATCTAGACAATGTGAATAGTCGTAATTGATTTACTGTTTATAGTGTGACACGTAGAATAAATTGAGACTGTATACATTAAATCGTTGAATAGATTTCTATGTTTGCTAGTACTTCTAAATAACATTAGAACTTCTTATTATTGTTAGATATTAATGACACAAAAGATTAAATGTATAATTCGTCGCGGTATTAAATACAACAATAATTCAATTGTCACAGCTAAACGTCGGATACTTATAGTTTATAAACATTACACTTCCTGAATGTTCTTCTTTTCTGAAGCTTAATCATGTTGAATATTTTGAAGTAATTTTATTATTAGGATGCGATTTATATGCAGTAATAAATAGTACAAATATTTAGATTTATTTCGTGATAACGTTATCGCTATTAACAATTCTTACTGATAATATTATAATATGTAAACAATTCATTACTTCTTCTTTCTAAAATATTATTGTTTAATTACAAAACTTTTCGATACCTTCCAGGTTGAAAAGTTTGCAATTTAAGTAAGTATATATTAAATGTATATATTTAGTATTGTCCTAAGCTTTTTCCAACAATTTTCTAATTGTAATATTCAGTCTGATTAACATTATCCAAAAAAACTAATAATGATCGCTGAAGTGTTTTAACATCAATAGCAAAATTTCAGAAATTAGAATTAGATAAAATGGTCCGATATTGTAGTTTCTTTTCAACAATGATGCTGAAATCGTTGCTTTTTTATTCCAGTTTCATTGATGACCAAATAAAGTAAGTAATATATTTCTTATATAGCTATATGTTATCATTAAGATAGTGGCAATATGATTCGTTAAATGGTGTATTTACTTGGTTAGCAGTAGTAGTAGTAGTTGAAGTATCGTGTTTAGCATCGAATCGACAAAATAGTTTGCGTCCTTTGAGATAACCTCAGACATAATAATATAAGTCTAAGAGACTTTTAAAGAGCTTCCAAGAAATGAATTTAATTGTAAAAACTAAATGAATTACAACATTAAAAAAATTTTAAAATTATATTAATTGACATGCGTATGCTTTTCATTGTCTGCCAGCTTCAATTCGTACATTTGGAATTCTAGGAAAGTAGTAGGCAGTTTTTTTTATATAACATATACATATGTCATAACAGCAACAATAATCTTTATAGTAATTTTATTTATATTAAAACGAAGATCCATTTAGCATATGTTTTCGAACAATTTAAATCGATTTGCTTCATTATCTAACAAACTTGTTCATGTAGATCACGATTGGCTTCCAATGTGGAAGAAATGTAAGTAACTAACTATCAATTTTTTGCCTCGTTGATTTATTATATTCATGGTGATTTAATGTTGTATATCATGATTCATCTACTCAAAGCCTGATTATGCTTTATTTATATCTGTTCCCGGATGATAGGAAATCTTTATTTTAGAGATATTAGTTTGCTTACAATTTGTCTGAAAACCAGATATATACTAAATTCGTAAATAATGAGCATCAAAATATGAATGTTTCCGTGGTTACGAATGAGAAAAATCATTGACTCTGGCAGAGCCTTAATTACTTTTTGTCCTTTTATTTATGCATGCCAATTGGAAATAATTGAAATTAATTTGCTTGCGTCGACCCCAAACCCTAGTTACCTTGCACGTTTTGCAACTATACAAATTAAGATGTCCAGAAAGTTTGTATTTGGTCGATAAAGGAAGTTTTATTTTACGTAAATTCTAAGCTACTTTAAAACCTGATTACATCACTATCATGCGATTTGAAACTATGTTTATATTACCTCTGTTTGATATAGAATAGGACCAGGTATCTCATTCACTAACACAACTGATAGTTCGCTTGCCATTCATTGACTGTGAATGGAGAAGAAAAGAGGTAAGGTCGAAAAGGAATCCTACGGATTAAAAATAATGTTCTGATATAATTAAACATATCCTTTATTAACCAATATATTCTGAATACGTCTATCAACCAATGGCAATGAGGCTACCAAAAATGTAATAAAAGTACCAATAGCTGATACTGTACCAATTGTTTAATTTACCATCCTCTTTCAGAGATTCTTCCTATGGTGACAGGTGAGTACGGATGAGCAGACCTACGTATTTATTATACAAATGCAAATTAAATGACAGTATAATCTGGCAAAACATACATATTTTATATGATCGTTGGTATGAATATCTAAAGCGCTCTCTGATATAATTTGAGCAAGTAAGCAATGATGAAATTTCTTTCAACGGGGAAAAATAACATATGTCCTCCTTTCCCGAAAAGATTTGATTACGGAATGAATATCTGGCTAAAATCTTTATGTGTATACAAGAAGTAAGTACGTATATTGCAAAATGTGTATTTTATATATTTTCTGACCTGTTGGCATAATTAAAATGCTCATGGCACGGAGACACATTAATAAAAAAGTGTCTTCGTTTGTGGAGATTTGTGCTGCCACAGTGTAATTAACGTTTTCATAATTTCGTACTCGTTATATATTTAGATTGCTAGAGCTGGAAAGCATGGCAAGGTAAGTCTACACCTTAGTTTCAAAATAGGAGTAAAAGATCCAAGTAATCGATTGTGAATTAAAACTATATCAACATGCGCATAACTATGACAGATGTAATTGATTCACTTTAGTAAACGGTTTATATGTTCCGTTATTGATAATGTAATTATTGACTGAAAAGTATTAATTTTAACATTTCCACCCATCGACATAAAGCATGCCGGATATGAAAAGGATATTATAGATTTGTTCTTCTGTCTTTCGACACATCTGTATATGATCTCACTATACAATAAATAGACAGACAAAACTTCATATGGAATACATGTGCTTCAAGTCATTATTAGCATAGCTCTTTGTGACCCTTAAAATTAGTTTATTGGTTACAAAGGTAGATGTACAAATGGCTGTTTTAAACACAGAAACACAAAGAGACAAAGAGACACAAGGAACAAAACACTGATTCATGCACAGTACGCAGGCCACAAAACACTTATGTATTGAACGAGCTTATCTGATAATATTAACGAGCAAGAGTAATTTTTCTGAAAGAACTAAAATTAGGAACATTAGGCTTGACTAAATTCAAACAGATTTTCTTTCAAAGAAAGTGTGGAACATTACGATGAATTTATTTTTCTGTTTCGTTTAACTTTCTGAACATTTGCATACGTATAGAACATATCGAAACCAATTACCTACTTGTGGACCAATACGACTAAAATTAAACAGATCATATATTTATTTCAACTCTTTCGTTTTTTGTATCGTATTTATAGCTTTGTTTAAGCGGATTAGCTCTACCCATATTTTACGTCGATGATATATTTCTTGAGAATTTGTTTTTTCTGGTATTATATTGTGTGTTATTTCATTTTGTTATGAAAACATTTTGTATTCGCCGATACAAAAATCAAAATAAATGATGATTTATATGACAGTTGATATTGCTACCGTATTATATGCAAGTGATTTATTTAGTTAACGTGTCTGACGGTGTTAAATGATTTGCAAAATCATAAAGGCTCATATAATTTCTTTTTCGAACTTTTTCAGCGACACCTTGGATGATGTTAGGTGAGAATTTTAGAACATATTATTAATAAATGTTTTGTAGCTTATATATATTCGGAACTTTCCAAAATTAAATATTCAATTTGTAAGTTTGTAAAAAAATGTTAATTGTGTAGAGGGTTGCCTAATCTTGTTGTTTTTGTTATATAAAATATTCATTCGTGGTTTAAAATCTGAGCAGAATCAGATGCGGTATAGTTGTGTGTAGTACTTAATTTGGGCTGAAATGTATTTATTCAGATTATTTCATTGAAGTTATTCTTCTCTGGAACTAAAATGTTATGCAGTTTGGGCTGGGATGAAATTTTCACATTGTACCTTCAATGTTTAAAGAGTATGACTACATCTGGACTGTTTAATAATGATGATTACTTCGATTAAGTCCTCAATGATATCGAAACCTAGAACAGTCATTAAAATACAGTTTGGAAATGTTTTAACAGACTCAGATGCAAATCTGAACATTAACTCATCCAAATGTGGGTTTGTCTATGTTTGTAATAATTTCTGCGAAATATTGTGTGAAATAGAAAATTTAAACCTATCGATGCTATGGTCAAACCACTTACTGAATTCCTTAAAATGTAGAATACAATATGAAGGGAAAAATATTTTATAAAATTTGCAAAACATCTTGGTTTTTCGTCCTATTCAATGTCTTAGTTTCAGACCATGTGTGTGTGTGTGTGTGTGTGTGTGTGTGTGGGTGCCACATATAGTAAAGATAACATGGCATTTAAAGTGTTGGCGCAATAATACGCACATATAAATATACTAGCCACTGACCGCAGAAAAATCAGAACTAAATCGCGTAGCGAACACATCCAGAGATGAGAGGAGTTCATTCAATATGTCAATACACACCTGCCTGTAATAAAACTAAACTCCCTTCAACATGGCATATAAACACACACACACACACACACACACATATATATATATATATATATATATATATATATATATATATATATATATATATATATATATATATATATATATATATATATATATATATATATAATTTGTCCCATTTCATCCATCTTGTTATTAAATTAAGTAGAAGTTGTGTCTAGCCACTTCTAGATAGTCCGATTATAATAATGCGAATAGAATTCGGAAGCGCTGCATGATGCTTCTCGTGTTTTAGTCGCCGAAAAATCAATTACATTCATGTTATTATAAATAAATTATGGATCTATATTGTGTGAAATGTAAGAAGAGTACTAGCACAAAGGACTTGCCGACGATTACAACTAAAAATAACAGATCAGCACATGCTGGTAAAGGTGTAGAATGTGGTACATAAAATTTAGATTTGTTTCCCTTGATAAAATCAAGGATTTGAAGAAAAAAAACGAGGAGGTGATATTGCAGCAAAGTTAGTAAAATTACAGGAAACACCATGGACACAATATCTGGGAGAAAACACCTTCCAGGGTATAGTTATTGTGGACCCGGGACCAGACTCGATATCCGACTCGATGATCAAAACCAACTCCGACCCGGTGAAAACCCAATAAACGCCATTGATAAGGCGTGTCATGCTCATGATGTTGCTTATAAAAGCAGCAATCTGCAACACAGACATATCGCAGATGTGAAATTAATTCATGCGTTGAATTCTATCACTGATAGATCCTTCAAAGAAAAGTTTGCTTCATGGATGAAAAGTAAATTGATGTTGGGTGCTGGTAATTAATAACATCATGGAATCTATTTATTATTCTCCAAGAGGATACTGGAACGGTAAATCAGCAATCTGTAAACTCGCTAGCGCCGCAAAGGTAAAAAATACCACTGCAGCGGATTGGTTATCCAAACAGGCGATATGGCAAATTTATCTACCACCGCCTAAGCAAATTAATTTCTCGCATTTTGATGTCAGTGCACCTAATGAGGTTCATCAGGCCGATATATTATTTCTGCCGCATGATGGTGTTTTTACGTATGCACTAACCGTAGTTGATGTTGCGAGTCGATTCAAACAAGCAGAACCTCTAAAAACAAAATCATCAACTGAGGTGGCTTCTGCGTTTAAAAGGATTTATCGACGATGTCCTGCATTGGCCAAATCTATTACAAGTTGATCCTGGCAAGGAATTTCAGGGTGCAGTGTTATCAACAATGAAGCATCATAATGTCACCATCAGACGAGGACATACTGCACTACATCGCGATCAGGCAATTGTTGAACGATTTAATCGGACACTTGCTGAGCGGTTATTTGGATATCAATACGCGAAGGAATTTATTCAGGATAAACGATCTCGTGAATGGGTCAAGATATTACCAGGCGTAATTACCGCGCTGAATTATGAGATTACTCGAACAATCAACATGAAACCTAACAACGCGATCAAGAAAATGTATATACCTGTAAAACCGCAAAATGATTTTTCAAAACAACCAATACTCGGCAATGTCACTGTAAGATATTTATATGAACCAGGAGAGCTCGAAGTTGGCCAAAAAGAGCTAATGATCCTATTGGGAGTGTTACTATACATACAATATCTAACATAATGAAATCTAAGGGTAGACCGCCAGTCTATATGTTGGATTCAACTGCTCCTCAGCGGAGATTTACTCGAGAACGATTACAAGTGATACACGAGGATACTGAATTACCGCCGCTTGGTCTTAACTAGCACCTCTGCGTCTGTTGCACTCAAGACAAGTCAGCTTCACATTATCTCTGGTATGACCTACGCTGCTATTTTTTCTGTCTACGGTAAATTGGCAGGGATCTTTATCCTACAACACCAACGCATTATACAATTGCAACTCACGCAGTGATTATTCTGTTGTTGTTTCAGTGTGATTATAAATTCGGCATCAATATAAACATTTTTCTGTTTTTTTTTGTGTCCTGTTGTTTATAACCAGATAGTTTTTTCTGATTATATCATCGCTGACAATATCACTTATTGTAGTGTCATTATAGTCTAAAACAACTCTTCGAAGTTGATTTATTCTTCGTACTCTGGACACTGCAAGATAAATTAAATTCGACCACTCGATGCGATTATCAATGATCCAAACAATTCTATCGGATATAGTCAACCCCTGCGAAGAATCTTTCGTCGCTGCGTATCCTAGTTTCCATGGGGATTTAGAGCACGCAATGCATCTTCGATAACACTGATATCAACCAAGACAATATCATTTAACACGAGAATTTCTTTTTCACTTTGTCCAGGAATATCAACTTTGATATTTTTGTATTCGTGTATCCTTGGGTCTATAACACAGCGGCCATGGAAGTGTTGCAAATTTTTCTTTGTGTGTGTTAAATAACTTCATCTGAAATGTGTCTTTGACTATCTTTTTACTTGCCACTATCAAATCGTTTGGTCTCCACGCTTCCCAGTAATCACTTAATGGAGTTTCCGAAATTATTTCACCTGCTATTTCACACTGGATTCTATCCGGTTGTAATCTGATTAGTTTCTTGAACTCGCGTAATTCATTATCATGTGCTCTATGATCGGTATTAATTTCTTCATAATAGTCTACAAAATTCTTTAGCCAATTATGTGAAGACAAACCGACAAATCGTGGTGGTTGACCATGATCGCCACACATTATAACTTTTGTATTCGCTAGCAATAACCAATATAGAAACCTTTATAATAATCTTACGACACTGTGCATATCTCATCCCAAATCATGATTTCAGGAATATATTGTTCGCCCATTCGATCAGGAGTCCATTTGTCACCTTTCAATCGAAAGAAACTGTGAGAAGTGCAAGCATTAGTTTCGCGTTGTTTCATCTCTCCTGCAAGTCTATGTGTTGGTTTGAGCACAATCATGTTTGATTTCCCTCGAAATAATTCAATCGCACGAGTCGTCTTCCCTGACCCACCACAACCGTTTAAGTAATTGGTTTTATATCTAAATACTGGATCGGAACACTAAGGTGCATTAGATAGTTCTGATATCTGATTATTTTTCAAGTAATTGTTTTCAGTCGTAACATCTGCTGATTTGGAGAAATCACGCAGTATTTCCTTTTTAATTCTCCATGATCCCCATCTCTCGTCTGAATTAGTGAATTCAGCCACTGCTTCTTTATGTTCTATGTCTATATAAAATTAATCAGTGGCGACTCTAACCGCGATGTCAGGAAATCTATTAATCATCGAAAGTAAATTAATAGAAGCATAAGCCAGCATAGACGACCTTAAGTAAGTATATTTAGGATTTTCTCCATCTGTGTAAGTAACAATTGTACCTAATTTGGTTCCATCGGACAAAAAAGCGTCTTTACGATCGACGTATATACAACTAGATGTTACATCTGAGATTATAAAATAGTATTCAGCATCATCTATAATCAACCGTGAAGAATATCGTTTGTGGTCGTAGTTTCCACCTTGTGTGAACTTATCAATTATTCTTCTACCGAGATTTATTGCGTGTTTATTTCTAACTTCAAAGATTTCTTTGGACCATTTCATGATATATTCTTCGTCGAGATCGGGGAATTGTTTTTTGTTTTCGGTGATTAAACTATGTAGACTATCGGGTTGTGGTAACCAGACTTCAGTTTGTTATTGATATGATATAATTGCTTCACTGACAATCAGCGATATCAGCATTATAGAATCAGTCATATACCGTAATAACACTATTGGCATCCAGTGTTTTTCAGAGATGTGTCTGCCAAACCAAACATAACAACACTTATGAAGTCTTTTAGCCAATTCAAATGATACCACGCGAGCTAAGCCGGTTAAATCAAAATCGGGCTGTGGTCCATCAATCGCTACACGGGTCATCTCATGTGTGGGATGTCCAAATCTTTCAAAGAACTTATAACACTCTCCATACCAAAGAAAACACCCTGCATAACACGCAATCATATCAAACGACATGATGTGTTCAGGGCTATATTTTGTATTCCATAATCCACCATGGCCGTAATTCAACTCAGCTTGATTCGTTATCTGAGACAAATTCTGAGCGTGTTGGTTTCCATAGATTTCTCTGTCTCGTGAAATGAGCTGCAACTGACGGTATTGTAAAACAGTTTGTTAGTAATTGTTCGTTGCAGTCCGTTGAAAAACCACTAGCTAGTTTTTTCATCTCGTTGTGGAGGGCTTCAGTACGGTATAATTAGCCATTGGGTCTTACAAATTGATCGAATTTACCCTCTTCGTCTTTAAAACTGTGAAGTAACCACACTGACACAGGATCGATTTTACTTAATTCGTAAATAAAATAAAATAAATTTCCTATGTAATATTGTATGGTTCTATCCCGAGGAAATATTGTTACCGCAGGTGTCCAAGCGTGTTCATTATGGTCAATAATTTTGATTGGAGCTGCATTTGATTTATATTTTGATTCGTGTAATACCTCTCCTGTTATCGCCATTAAGGTTATTGGGAATCTTAATGATGTTTCTAATTTGGCTATATCTTGAATTGTGGCTCCGCTCTCCTTCGCTGTTAATCTCCATTCGTTTATTTTTTGTGTCTTAGATCCGTCAATTTGTTTCCACGCAACGCATTTGTAAAATGCACCATTATTCGTTCTGCTACACAATTTATTCTCCCGGACAATTTCATGGGTTTTAATTTTTCAATACTCGGTTTATAATTTATCTGATAGATCCCATAAACAACCACGGTTACAGGATAGGACCTCTCGTAATACGGTTTGTCAATCCCAGTCAGAATTCCTGGTTTGGAATCCTGACTTACAGTGACGGTTCTTTTATATTTGTCGCGTGTAATCCAATTCCATGTTTCTGAGCGGATAATGAATTTCACTCTAAAAAAATACTGTTTCTTGTCAAGATGTGAAATTATCACTGCTGCTCTTTCGTCGTTCAGGGTAGCATCAACACTACCATCAATTCGAAATATTGACTAACAGTGTTTGAATTCATTAAAACAATCACGGATTCTACCCAACATGCTTCTATCACTTATTAGACTCTTTGGTACATCAGTGGAGACTCTGTCAAGATCGAATTCAATATTTTTATAAGGCGTAATTTTCGATAATCGCTCGAACTCCTCCGTATTATAATTAAAACAAGTATTTAAATAAGGAATTTATTATATAATGAATCATTGCAAATCGCTTATGATAGGATCAGTAACCGATTGTAACAAATCATGCAGAAATGAATTATGTGGATATAATTTGCAAAGCGTACGTCGTGGGAGTTTTGGACCCTAACCTTGGATACGATGTGGGGTAGGTGTGCGTGGTAAGTCACAGTTATGTCTCAATTGTTGTGGTAAGCGATACAGAGAGCTAAAGCGCTATTATGATAAACGTGTCAAGGACTCCATCAAAGATTCTGACTCTAACTCTGTCAATGACAAAATCATAAGAACACCTCAAGACTATATTGATAGATTCTCAAGTAATAATTAAACCAAATAATTAATTAGACAAATAATATTTTAGTATATAAATGAACCGAGAATTTTAACCACATCCTGTGATCATCGATTATGAAGCATCTCGTGATGGTATTGTCAGACACCGCAGACTGAAGAAACCGTTAGGGACCGACAATAGTCTTGGATATCTTATGTTTAGTGCTGGAGGGAAAAAATATCACTGTCACAGAATCGCATATGAGTGTTTCCATGGAATGATACAGAATGGTTTTGTAGTTGATCATATTGATTCTAATCCTAAGAACAATTTTTTAGATAATCTTCAAGCTATAACACAAAGTGAAAACACCAAACGAGGAGGGACTAAAAAGAACTCGAAAAATGCGAAACCTATAAAATCATTTAATACAGAAAATAACGAAGAAAGAGTGTTTCAATCAATAAATCCAGCTGGAAAGTATTTCGATATTTGTAGAGCCTTAGTACGATAGTTTGCAGAACAAATATGTCGATCGGCGATTTCCAAGAGAACCGGACATAGGATTCAAGTGACATTTGTCTGAATTCTGTTTTGTATTGTATATTGTAATACCAAGCAGAATAACTCTTGTGGGCTTGTATACGGTTTTTGAAACAGAGATAAGAGTTACGTATCTCAATGGAATTTTTGATGACTGAATGGTTTTTTGTGTGGTTTAATGTTTTACCAGGCGGAGGTTTGTCAACAGGCACCGCATAATGCATTGTTTGGGAGAATCTCTTGTTGTCATCACTGAGCTTAGTCCGTTAAACCCTTCACGTGATACACATATATTGTATTCAAAATTATAGACTTGTAGATTACGAATACTAGTGTATTGCATACACGGATGGGATCTCGTCCTGGGGCCCATCGCTCGAATCTCATGGCAGGCATTATTGTCGACGGTACCGATTTGGAAGGATTTTCTATATAATTGGGGGCTTTAAGCCATTCGAAATTCAAACCGTGAAGCCACCATATGTCACACACCGTCACACGGTGTGAATGTGTTTTTACATTCAACCCGGGGTGATTTTGGTTGGGGGTATGGTGGTTTCAGTTTGAATGTAGAACAGCCCCCGTGTGTTTTGTCCTATTTGTATATCAAGCCAAGGCTTATTGGATTTCGCTAAACTGTTGTTGTACAGGTTAGGTAATCTCATAGGCTGTCGTCATTCATTGTATTTCGCTAAACTGTTGTCGTACAGGTTAGGTAATCTGATATATATCATCATGTATGTCTGTGCGCCTTAAAAACCTTCTCCAAAAACAGTGGTCAAAGGCTGTGTATGTCCTTAATTAAGTATGTGTGCCTTACATACCTTCTCCAAAAACAGAGGTCAAAGGCTGTGTTGTCCTATATATCAAATATGCGTGCCTTACATACCTTCTCCAAAAACAGAGGTCAAAGGCTGTGTTGTCCTATATATCAAATATGTGTGCCTTACATACCTTCTCCAAAACAGAGGTCAAAGGCTGTGTATATGTAACTATGTATATATCAAATATGAAAAAACAGGTCAAAAATTGACCCCTATTTTTTATATTTCATATTAAATATATAATATATCATATAATGAATTTCGAAAATATGAAGGTCATTATTAAAAAGACTTCAAATTTGAAAAATCAAGGAATTCAATTGTCAGATAAATTAGATTGTGATCATATTCTTTTTGAATTTTAAGACATTGATGATAGCGCTCGTAATAATAGATATGTACCTCCAAGGGAGAATGGACTGATTAAACGAATTCAACACGCAGTAGATAATTCCCTTGCATTCTGTAACGACATCAATAAGTTCGTCCCGTTATTCGCTGCTGTCGAAAAGGTCAGAAGTGAATTGGGGAAACAATATGAAATCAAACGCACAATTAACTCGCAAATCAAAACAATAAAAGAGATTATCCGCCAAAATGAAAATTCCCCCTTGATTGCCTCAACATAGTAAATGATAATTGACACTCTAAACACAACCATACATGAGTAATACAGGTACGGAACAGAAATTATATAGACAGCTATGCGCTTAATCACCTAGAACGAATTTGTATGAGTTGAAATTCTATAGACAGGTTAAGATAATGTTCGGTGATTTAATCACTACGCGGAAGTATAACACACAGTGTGAAATTCAAAAGAATTTTGGGGGTGAGTTTTCACTTACAATTTAAATCGTACATTAATTTATAACGGTAAATGAAGCACCAACGACTAAATTAGCACGACAACGATTAGCTGCGATTAAGAAGTTTATTCCAGTTCGTGATTCGGTTCGAAACAAACTAAAGGCAAGACATCAATTTCAAACTGTTTTGCAACAGACACTGAACAATTATTTAAACCCGTCACTTCCACTACTGACACAGTTATATTGGGAGAGACTATTGAGGAAGAAGATAGAAAAAATGGTATTTTCCCGTTGTTAAAACAGATAGCTGGAGATAAACAAGGTGATGTTAGTAAAACAAAAGGTGTTTATTTAGTTGATAAATTTACTGAAGGGGCTAAAACACTAACAAAACAATTTCAATTAGTAAAAGAAAAGGATTATCACGCTTTTGGTAATTTCGCTGCTTACAGTTATCATTCAAAAAAGGAGTTTTTAAAGGACGAGTATAAAGATAGTGGAATAAAACGCGATGACTGGGTTGATTGGTTGTATAAAATAAACAAGGGGATTGATCGTGTAGATAAGAGGGAGTTGGGGTATCAAGAATTTAAAAAAGGAATTAGTAATTATAATAAACAATAGAAGGACGACAAATGGAAATAGAATAACGACAACAAGAAAGAAAACGTCCAACACCAACACGGAGACAAAAAACAAGAAGAACCTCAATGGGATATACCACTTGAGGATGATTTAGAAAGAAAACATCCAACACCAACACGGAGACAAACACGAAGACAAAAAAAAACAAGAAGAAGAACTTAAATGGGATATATCACTTGAGGATGACTTAAATAGGGAACGTCAAACACAAAAAGAACAAGAAGACCTTCAATGGGATACATCACTCGAAGATGATGATGATGCACAAGATGCAACTGGTACAACTGGAAAAAAAATGGAGATGGATATCCAAGTGGCTTTTCAGGTTGTGGTCTAGTTCGTTGTTCTGGTAATATTCTCCGGGATATATCACTTTTAGAAATTCTCATAGGAGGGAAACGAGCTGGAAATAACTCACCGGAAATAATTAATAAGGCAGCTGATATCTGCAGACGACTATTGGAGGGTGGTATCGTGGATATTGGTGTATATCGAAGAGTTTATTGATGAGCTAGCGGACGGTTACCATAGTGATTAATTTGATGACTTCGTCGAAAATCCAAAGGATTTTTGCTATTAGATAAATAGCATTTAAATAAAATGATCATACACTACAACCACAGCAAACCAACCATGGTCTATGTAGTAAACTCATGATTGCCACTTTATAGAGCGTATTATGGAGATGGTCTTGGCAATACCATTGCAGGGTTATTTACAAGAATTGCTCCAAAAATAGCACCAATCGCAAAACAATTATCAAAAAAAGCTATTGATGTTATTCGTGATAAGGGTATCAGCGCTGTTGGTGATATTGCCGGGAAAGAATTTTCCGCGGCTAAAGAAAAACTAGTAGCGTTAGTTCGGCGGCGAAAGAAAACACCGATGACAAAGTCACTAGGACCACTACAATCTACGGAAAATATGCATGCAAGTATTAGCAAAATAATAAACAACGCTGTGGATCAGAATATAGCATCACGGTATGACACTCAGGGAAATATTGCTGCAAATATGATAGCGGGAAGTGGTTTGTAATCGCGAGAGAGACTACGATTTATATAAAGAAATATATAATAATATCTTCAAATCAGTTCCTGACTCAGCGTTTGATATGGACACCCCAGTACCCAAGAATGATTCTATACTCAATTCTCAGTATTATTCCTATAATGCAATACAACCAAATAGTCGATCAAGAAACGAACTTCAAGTCCAGGATACCAGCAAATACTTTCTACCCTCTGAAGCGTTTATTGAAGTAGACGGAGAAATTGTAACAAATAATCATGCTGCTAATGATCCGCCATATGCACTTGGTGTCAAAGTCGGCTTTGTTAATAATGGTATCATGGCGCAATTTGAGAGTGCTAGATACATGATTAATGGAAGAGAAATCGACTCTATAGAACATGATGTTGATGTTACCACAACAATAGTGTGGTTGGCAAGATATTCTGATGATTTTACAAGATCGGCAGGTAAATCTATGATGTTCTCTAAGGATCTCACTGATCACGCTGATCACATTCTATATGTTAAAGTGCCAATACCGCAAGCTACTGCAGTTAATCCACAACCAGATGACGCTGAACACGAAGTTAGACCAGCTGGTAACTTTGATGTTATAAAAAACATTAATACTGATTACAACTTAGGGTTTGCAACACGCGTATCAATGTTGCAAGGACAGTGTCGACAATTTTCATGCGCGATTCCACTGCATCATATTTTCGGATTTTGCAGAAATGTTAGAAAAGTTCTCTATGGAGCAAAGCATACAGTAGCACTCGTGCGAAAGGATAGTGATAATGATGCAATCTGGCATGGTGCTGGTGTTGATGATGGTAAAGTAAATATAACAAAACTATGACTGTGGATTCCAGTAATGACTCCATCAATCACCACAGAAAACAGATTACTATCATTTATGAGTACAGGCATCAAATCATTACTAAGTTTTCTAACAACTGCCACGGATACCATGAATAGTGCTGTTAATGGTATATTTACTTGGCACCTGGCATCAAAACAAGGTGTTTCTGCGCCGCGGCATATATTTGATGCGTTACAGAATAAAACCCGATTGGGTTCACAAAAAACGCAACCATATGATATTTGATCAACTAGGTGTTTCTGAAGTTTCGTTGAGTGTAAACGGCCAACAGGAACCAACCGAGGATGTTTTACTTAATTACGGACGAAACCAAATAGCACGTGCGTATCATAGGTTGCAATCATTTATGGGACGCGATAATAATGTAGATACCGGTCTGCAAATATGACAGCTGAATTTTAGAAAACTATATCTCATCTACTACTTTTCGTTGGAACATCTTGACTTAACCAGACAATCCGTAGTTGACATACATTTCCAAGCTGGTGTAACTCTTCCGGTTGTTCTAGCTCCACTTATCCCCGAGTACAGAGCAGTTGCTGTTATTCTCAGCGACAAATCAATGCTACTCGAAGGTGTTCGTGGACGAATGAGAGTAATTGATGCACCAGTGGAAAATATGTAAAGTAACAATTAGATCAATCTGTTATTAAATAAAATGTCATATAGTCATGTTAGTGTTACGGTAACTCCTGGTCAAATTAAAAAATTGCAATCGGAATCAGCTAAAAAATGTGGAACCACAATATCGCTGAAGCACAATCAGATGTCTGGCGGTCAGAATAAACTATCATTGACAACTCGTCAGATAAAACTTTTCAATTATACCATCAAAGATAAAAAATTATAATAAAGTCAGGTGGTATATTCCCGTTGTTAGATGTGATTTCAGCGTGGATTAATTGCGGCCACGGACACAGAGGTAGCAAGAGCCGCCGCGCTAGCAGCCGTTGGTACAGCGGCAGGGATGGCACTAAAGAAAGCTACCGGACAGGGGTACAAAAAATAAGAAGCGATCAGGAAAGGGTCTAAGACTACCAGGAACTCCGTATTCATGGTGCAGCGGAAACGGCCTGAGACTAGGAACAGTTTACTAACAACAATATCGCAGATATCGCCGATGTCAAATTTTGATTTACTCGATGCTGCTAAAACGCTAGCGATAAAAAACTTTAGAGGTGTCTTTATGAGAGATCAATTACCACAACCAAACAGCATTGAAACCGGTATTATTAATCTCGATAACACCAGCGGACCTGGAACTGACTGGGTTGCATACGCGATTGATCCGTGTGCAATTGTTTATTTCGATTCATATGGGTTATCACCGCCTAAAGAATTTATGCGTTATATAAACCGCTTAAAAACTCCAACACAGAAAATGAATGACCCACCAATATGCGGCATAGAAGTATTAAATGTACTCAACGCTATTTCATCATCGGGAAAACCACCACATAAAACCGTACACGAATATACGAGTAATCGCTTTTTAGAGAGAAATTATATAAAATAACATGATTGATATTTGGGGGAGATCTGTATCAAGCCTCTGAAAAGACCACCTCGGAAATATCTGCAACCGGTGATGTAAACAAAAAAATCGAAGATGAAATATCCGAGATGTTAAACCTCGCAAGTGTTGATCCAAATGAATTAGTTGTATTTCAAGATCGTCAGGGTAAATTGAAAACTAGTAATGTTTCCCTTTATGATATTTTAGTTAAACAACGCGGTGTAACGGAAAATGCTATCGCGGTTTTTTCCGATCAGGGTAAACTCAAACTATATGTTCTCATTTCAACTATTGTTGATAGAATTAACAATTTACAGCCATTAAAAAACTACGCGATGAATACCACGACCATATAACTAAATTCGATCGGTTTTCTGAATTACAAAGAAGTATAATTGACAGTACGGACTAATCTCAATTAGATTTCTTTGGAAATCCACCGGTGACCACACCGAAACTCACGGAGATAAAAACCTCCATGGATAATTTGTCAAAGTTGCGATATCGAACAATTTACTACTTTACGTAAAAATTTTAATAAACCGATTATGCCGTCGATAACTTTTTGGTAAAAATGCTAAACCCGATAAATCAAAACAGATATCTCTGGTACTATCACGAAACTCGATGAAATAACCGCGATTAATCGGCGAATAGAAGTTGTTTGCGAAGATATTAAAACGACCAACGATGTCATCAGGGATGATCTACCGAAGAAATCTGATTGTACCACAGATGAGATTAATAAGAAAGATAGAGATATAATTTTTTATCTTGTAGGAGAATATATAACAACAGTAAAGAAAATACATTTTGAAATCTATAGTAAGGGTTTCTCTGGGTTTCATTTTGAATTTGAATACGATGGTAACAAAAACCGTACAAACCGGTTCTATTAGATAAACATATTAATATGCTTTTGAAAAAAATAAATGAACTTTTCGAATCTGATAGAGAAAGACTACAGCAAAGTTTTCAGAAAGATCTTTTGGATGTAACGGGTTTACGTTTATATATATATATATATATATATATATATATATATATATATATATATATATATATATATATATATATATATATATATATATATATATATATATACAGAGAGAGAGAGAGAGAGAGAGAGAGAAAGAGAATAGTTTCTTAAGATCAATGCTAATGTTAAGTACTCTTTGGCGGAAAAAAAGATGAAACATTACTTTCTTTCAAAGTAAATCATTAACTTGTCTTGAGTAAATGAAATGTCACCATAAAATTAATATGGATGGAATGTTTATATTCTGTGTCAGACTATCCTATACTAATGAATTAGTGGACGCCCTGATTTAAATATACATGTCTCTGCAAACACGATATGAAGTTTTTCTTGTTTCCTTTTTCTCTTGTATGAATCTAAACGCTAATCCTATATGATATAGGTTGAACTGGATTAATTTCAGACTCTTACTGCTGGAACATATAAAAAGGTAAGGTAAACTAACGCTAAAAAATTTCCGTTGATCAATTTGATCCTATATGGACTAGCTTTACGAAAACTTTCCAGATTAATTCCTTAAATGCGTTTAGTTCTATATTGGAATCAACTAATTCTGCCTGCAATTTTTTCATATAAATTATCTTGCATTTAACAATGTTAAAGTTTAATCAAGGACTCCATGCGGTATCATTTTTTATATATCGAAAAATAGACGTGTATTTTTATGGTACAAATACCTGGATTTAACACATCTTCATCTGTCCTTCCGTCAGTCACTTTTTATGTATATTATTATGAACTTAGTGCGTAGCTGGAGACTTTGAAACCAAGCATAAGCCGAATAACTCGATACTCAACACCAATTGCATCGTAAGTATGGAAATACAAAATGTTTAAACTAGATTATTTAGACCCAAATATGCCTCAATTATTTCAACTTCACTAAACCTAAAGTAATAACAATGTTTGAAGACACATTGATCGACATCACACACACACCTAGCCGCATAGAAAACAGATATGTATGTATGGTATGTATGTATGTATGTATGTATGTATGTATGTATGTATGTATGTATGTATGTATGTATGTATGTATGTATGTATGTATGAATGTATGTGTGTGTGTGTGTCTGTTTGTATGTACGTACGTACGTATGTATGTATGCAAGCATATATGCATGTTCTCCTGGGCGCATTCTTCCTCACTATTCTTTCTTGCAGAGGAAGTGGCCAAGAGATACTAAGGTAAATGTTAAGTTGTCTTTATCAGTTCTATTTATTATATTTAGCGTTTACTAATTCCATTGTAGAGAACTCTTGTACAGATTCAATGGGGTGGGAGATAGGTATGCATACACGCTAGTTGTTAGATGGCAATTGTGTTCAAAATGAGATGCTCTATAAATGCGTATATATGATGCCTCCATTTACCTAATGGTATAGCTATATATGTTCTTTACTTTGACATTAACAGATCCGTTGCCGTTAAATTCAAAGCATTCCATGTCCTTTTTCATCTACGTATTACAAATCGTTACATTGCTGCTCTGAAAATGTGTAATTGTATTGGCCTTCTTTTAAGAAACATTAATATGTAGTTTACCTTGTTTCTCATATTGCAATGAATAAAGGCAGTCTTGGCTACTCTGATTGTTCTATTTTTTCGGCTTTATTGTCTGAATTATTCATTTGGCATTATTGTGTTCGTTGCAGTGTTGTTAAACTATGCAGCAATCCAACTGTAAAGGTTATATCAACAAAGAAGAACATTCAGAAAAGTTTCATCGATTCAGCTAAAGTGCTCCTCCTAGATACAGAAAAGAGCGAAGAGCTTTTAGATGAATCGAAGGTCCTAATGTCACGTGGAGTGCTCCTTGAGTCCGATATTGTGGAGGTTTTGAACTTCCCATGTAGTTGTCCTGACCCAGTAACTGCAGTTGTGAAAATAACCACAGAACCTTCAACTTTACCTTTCTTTGATATTAAGGTTGTTTTGAAGTCTGAAAATGACTGGGAAATAATTACTACACACCCGCAAGTAAGCTTAGCGTACATTCTTTGTCACTTATTGCACACAAGGATATATATGTATTAATTGCAGAAATTTTCCTTGAGTTCTCAACAAAACCGAGTTAATATCCTGCAACAAACAATCCATGCTACTAAAGAGACTTTTACCGTCTGGCCAATTTTCATATATTAGACAAGAAATAACATGTGCTGTATTTTAATGTGGAATTACAATTCAGTCATTTTCATACAAAATCACATCAGATTGTATCCATATATTTCAGGAAGGATATGTAGAATTTCCATTTCGTCGCATGAAGTATCTCTTTGTCATTTCAAGAGAGAATTGGGTCGCTCATACTTTGAGTCCCCGTGGTCTCAACTATAAGTCTGACGAAATCGAACATGTCACGGTTAGATTTCCACCTCGATCTGTTAGGAAAAACTGTGAAATACGAATTCAGGTACAAATTTACACTTCATCCGTTATTCATAATTTTTCTTCTAATGATATATTCACGTACTGTAAATGAAAAATACATGAAAATTAAGATCTTCGTTATTTTGTTTAATTATGTTTTAATTACTGGTGCTATTTAGTAAGTTATGTATAAAATGTTTGTTCACATACATTATTGTTCTTTCTCGTTTTGATATATAATTGTTATTTGAAGATAATAGATGAGTAATAGGGAATATGTTTATTACACGTAAATCAGGAACACAGAAAATACACAGACATACGCGTATGTATTATGGGTCATAAAAAAACAATGATTGTATTTCTTTGGACATTCGTATAGGTGATTCCACCTAACCCAGTAAAACAGACAGATTGCACAGACCCTAATGTTGATCCAGACTCTGATGTTGACACAGACATCGTAAGCGTGTCCCCACGACTTTGGGTAACGCATGATGATGTGTTGAAATTTGAGAAGCCAATTGTAGTAACACTTCCTCTTCCTCCGGTGTCGTCTACAGAGACAGAAACGGATCTATGTCTTATTAAATGGACAGACGGTGATAACGTGAATATCGCTGACACAAACATTCGTTTGAAGGAGGGCTTTTGCGAATTTGAGGTGGATGGGTTTTCTGGGTATGGCTTCGCTTCTAACATTTGATCTGCAAGCACGTTCATTATATATTAACATACACATTCTAAATATATACATATATAATAGAAAGCTATGCAATATTGACTTAGCCAAGTGTATATGTGCCACCAATCAAATTCGTAATAGCAAAGTTGCAACCTTAGAACTGTCATTATTATGTATTTTCATTGAATTGAACTTTCAACATTTTTATCGATGGGCTTTAACACCTGATCATATTATTTGCTAAATGTCATGGTTACAATGATATTGGCTTACAGTATCCAACTTGAATTCATAGCAATTATAATTATACAATGTTCATAAAAGGCAATACAATGTACACATACCACATAAAGTACACATTAGGAGGAGCTATATTATATAATATGTATTATGAAAGGTACTTTTCAATTGTATTTCAATCTTTAGCAAGCAGTCGTTTATTTTCTACAATAGTGCAGGTAATGAGGAAGTCGTTTTCTGCAATTGAAACACTTTTAGAGTGATGCATCTGCTTACAGACGCTCTGTTCTAAGGCGGAGACGACGGAAGAAGAATCGGCTGTTAAAACCTGACATTGATGAGTACTACATGCCCGAAAGAGGATTGTCTAAAGAGTGCCAGATCCTTATACTGTCCGACAAGTCAGCTGTGAATACTTTGTGGATTGAAATTGTAGATTCAAACAGAGTAAAAGATCTGCTAAAAGTGAGGCTTGAAGAGCAACATCTGGTTCAAATCACAAACATCTTATTTCCTACCATGCAAGTTCGGTACGGACAAACTATGAAAATTTATGCTCTCGGCGGCATTAGAATTCATTCAAATTATCAGGCAGATTATCTGCAGATCAAGTTCACAGAAAAGGCGGAAAATAATCACTTAAGATTTCAAGTTGAAATAACAGATGCAAACTCAAGTGCCATGTTGAAACTTTGGTTGAAAAAGGGAAAAATCTACAAGTGTCATTTTGAAGCAAACGAATTTCTAAGACAGAGGGCAGAAACATCGCAAACGACGCCAGAAGCTGAAACTAAAAGACATGCTCTCTTAACAGCAAGTGAGTAAATACTTTGTTCTTTCTTGTTGAAATTGTGCAGATAATGTAATATATTTGTTTAAAAACAGGGTGGGGTGGAGTCAAGTGGAGGTTTGGATTTGCATCATAGCATAACTTTCTGTAAATCTATACATTTGAAGTTACTTGAAGAAAATTAAAAATGTTTAAAATACATTATCATTGTTTGCATGTCATATTGAGTTTAACATAATATACAACACAGATCAACTCATAGGAGTTTATCATAATCACGTTACATGATTATATTAATAGCACAAAGACACTACTATACCAAATGACTTTAATGTCAACCAGTTAACGAATATTGATGACATTTACAAAGCCTTTTGGATGAATCTACGAAGTTTAGTAACTCTTAACTTGAAATACTAAAGTGCATTTACATTTTTTAACAATCTCCTGCGAAAACTCAAACCGCTGCGTATATTTTGAATATGTCATCATTACCTATTAACAACATCGTATGCATCCTGAGTTGTGTTCAAAGACCGTTAAATCCACTTAATTAGCTGGTAGAACTTGATATTAATCTTTTTCTAGTATATGGAATTGAATTTAATTATGGTTCGCAAACGGCTGGTTTAATTTTTAACAATCACTGCATAGGCGACATTGCAAACGAAACGTTAGAGCATGTTTCAGAACGGTTTATGTTATTACGGAATTATGCTCTATCTCTTGCAGCTGAATCTTGTGCAAAGAGTAAACAAAATAGTTCAGTGCAATGTCAATATAACGAAAAAAAATTAAAACACTAAAATAATACGAGTGTTGACTAAGTAATAAAATCACCTGAATCAAAGTGTCGCTTATAGGATAAAATGTTAATAATTTGGAATATATGTTTTGGCCATTCATAAAGCTGACTAAGATACATTATATTATACATATGATCAAAAACAGTACTTTATATTTAATCAGGACTGCCTTTGCTCCTCATAATTTGTTTCCAATGCCTTAATCATACATTTTATACTTTTGAAATACATTCAATGATGAAATAATTCATATTTATTCCAGACAAGACTCTTCATATAACGAGTATCCAGGCCCTCGCCAGACAAATTCCGACTCGACAAACGGAGGAGTTGGCAACAGAGTTGAATCTGTCTGACAACGAGGTAGCAGACATTAAGGCCCATCAGTATAAGGGTACACAGTTGACCTATCAAATTCTGTGCAAATGGCGCCAGAAATCGAACAAAGAAGCAATCGACATGATTGATGAACTTGCAAAAGCACTGAATACTCTTTCTCTAAAGAATATAGCTGCACAACTTTTGACCGCGTCAAAAGAGCGTAGGAGTTTGGTAAATGAGGATTTTGCAGAATAAAAACTAGTGCATTGATCTGACATAGCTAATATTAGTCGATAAAATGGCTCTAGGCGTACGCTAATGATCTTATTCAAAGAAAAGAGAGATTATGATAGTTGGTTGATTTACCTTAAAACAGGAACAGCTTACAATTATGCAACATTGGTATTTGGTATTTTATATACTTAACTGCAAAACACCGCGGTTAAAACTTGCATTCTAGTGACACATACACACAACAATACAACTAATATAGACATTTAAATATAAAATTACTGAATAAAATGTTTATGTCAAAACAGAAAATAGTTCAGTAATAGAAGGATGCTTGGGAAATAACCGTAATAGGTTCATACGATAGGGAAATTATATAGCGAGCCACGTTCCCAAAACATAGTACTTATAATATGTTGGTAAAAACTTTAAGAAATCTTCGAATGTTGAATTCATAAAGAACTAAATTAACATATGTGGCAGCATAAACGGTTGAATGCATATTTACCTCAAAGAACATTTAGATTTAAATAACAATTAATGTAATTCTACTAATTTAATTCGTGTTTACGTTATCTATTTTGCGTAATAAAATGCATCAACATGAAGAATGAATGCCATCAATATGCAATCATTTACCTATCATCTATCTGGTTGATTGTATTAAGTAAGGAAGATATATGAAGTATGTAAGAAACTAAATAGATATGTTATCCACAATCAATAAATACAAAATCTACTTTAGGCAAATTGATGAAAACGTCCAACCAAACAGTAAAAATACGCCATGCTCAAATATAAACATAGTTTTGATATATAGAGCATATAAAGAAGAATACGTTTGAGTTTAACTTATGATTGATGCACACATTACGATTATAGCTAATTCATTGTTAGGAACTACGTCTGTCAATGCTTCCACCCATTCATATCAAATGTTACTACCAACATGCTGAGCTTCATCACAGTGCGGCGAATTAATCAAATCTCTAAACACAATGGATATCTTTCATTTAAATATTTTGTATCGGCTTTGAAATATCAAATAAGATAATGTGAACCGTACTCCACCTCCTAAACAACATGACAAATGTAAAGATGTGTTGTTAATATTTAAAGTAACATAAAGTGATGTCGGATAGAGCACGCGTGAAAGTTGATTTTACAAGAAAATAGTTTTACCTCTCGAGCATCGTCTATCGGGAATAACGCCGCTTCACGAGAAATGTCGCAATAAACTTTCACATTTAGAACACTTGTTCGACAGAATGATTAAGTAATAATTCCTCGGTTGAATGTTTCGTGGAACGAACTGATTTTCATTTGTAGTGCTCGCTATGAGAATATTGGTTGTGTTATTCTGGCTGTACTTCTTGGTCTTCCTGTAGTTGTAGTGATGATATAGCAGATCTAGAATACATATCATGATAATAACATATAGGAATAATTTAAGCCAATTAACCTCGCAATACTACATATATAATTACTGAATAAAATAACTGAAATAACGTTATATATATTCCATACGGAAAGCTTTCTACATAAACCAACTAACATTCCCAACACACAAGAACAGGATATTCAGGTGAAATACATGCACATGCATGTTTTTATCGTACCATAAAAATGTTCCTTTTGTCCAAATACAATATACATTCGAGGAGAAAGTTATATTCTAAATTAAGAGAAATTTGAAGACCACATTTTTCTCGAACTTTTGTTTAGTCTTTTCCATCTTAACCACTGTGATTATACCTATACTATAGTTGATTCCATTCCCCGTTTTAAGAATATACTGTCTTTTGTACATGAATGGTATTAATGATTCTGTAAGTAAAATAGCTATCAAAATATTCGCAAAAATTGTGTCATCCCAATTTTGAGCACAATAATCTGATATTGTTTACCAGTGGTTTGAAGCAAACCTATTTCTTCATCCCCTCTGAGAAGAAAACTTCGTACAAGCCTATGCCAGACTGCACCAAGACGTCTGGTCATAGAAGATAACTTAAAGCAAACCGCAGAGCCTCTATTCTCTTTCTGTATATGTTTCCATAATTTCATCACCATAATTATCGTATCTTAATGTATCACATAGTTTTGTATATTTTACATATAGTGTGTGCAGTGTAATATGTTTTATATTTCAGCATTTTAAGATATAACTTTGTTTCTGGTCCAGATAAACTAATGAAATTCTTGCTCAATATTCTGTTTACATACTGGCTGCAACGATGGAAATTTTCCTTTACGAACCTTTTGGATCATTTGCTTTTTAGTATTACAATCAACATATTGTCTGATATTTATTCAAATCCAGTACCTATGGAGAATTCGGAAAACGTTTTATCTGTCAGATTATTTTCAATTTACCACATCAGAGCTCTGTACAAACTAAAAATAAGGGTATTGGTCAAAGGATAGAATGGGCTGTTGAAATGTCTCAAATCTACACAAAGGGAGCTCTGTCAATTGATGTTGGGTGTTGGGAATAAGGGGAGTAAAAGCCTGTAACAAGCACCTAACACTATATGATAATAGTTGTTCAAATGTGAACCTACAAGTGTAAATAAACCCACTTATATTTGCAAAAGCACATGAACTCATTTGATGCTCCAACTGGTACTAAGATATCCAACCACAACATCGTTAAAATAAAATACTGATTTCATATCACAAATACATTAATCCGGAAATACTATACTTAGCACCATATTTAATATAGATTTAGTACACATGTATCTAGTAAGTAATCATCCGTTCACATGAATATTCAAAATGTATCAAAAAACGTTATGCGCGCGAAATGTCATACTGATTAGGAAAAATGCAGTGTTTGAGTCACAATAAATGAAATTATTATTTTTTCTCTATAACTTAAATCTGTTGAACTAAAAACGTAATGTTAAACAGAATTTCATATGGGCAATGATCGTTTTTTTTACATTTCTTCAATTAGTTGAATAATTTCATGCCTTATCCTGCCAAGTCTTTCAAAATGTGGAAATTATTACTCTTTTCGTAAATTCAGTATTTAGTCATTACCCGTTTCAGATCTCCTATATTTCAAACATATTTTCTTTTAACTACAAAATGTTTTTATAATTGAAGATTCCATAACATCTGATTGTCTTTTTAATATTCAAGTTAGATATGAATTACTTTATCTTTTCATTGCAATCAAACCTTTATATATTAACTAAATTTTTTATCTAGGCATAACAATATTATGTTTTAGAAATGTAGGTGCTATATATAAATAATCTTATATATCTCAAAATCAATATATGCAGCCATTCATAACGATGGCGACAGTCAATACTGGTAACAATTTAATTTGCCATTGTAGCTCTGATAAGTATCATTATTGGTTGTAGTACTAGTTATTGTCGCATTATTATAAAAGGTTTTCATTTTTGTTGTTTTTCTGAATGATCTGGTATTAGATTTTATGTGGATAGTATATAATCAGTGTTCCAACATCAATTTCGGTTTCATTATGTTCGATATGTTTTAGTTTTTGTTGTATAAAAATAGTCTTCGTATTAGTTATATTGATGATGTAAGACAAATTAGAAGCAGCTGAAATGTACCATCTTTTGCAATTGTGTGGTGTTGCATCAGGCATACTCTGTGACAATTATTATTACTGTAATTATTTAGCTTAACCCACTTTCGGACGGAAATATAATTGTTTTTGGTAGTCTAAGATATTTCGTTTATAAAATGTTTCGAATCTATATTGTATTGCTTTAACATTGGTCTGGTAGTAAAATTTTAGGCAGTTGTTGAAGATAAAATTTATTGCGCCAATAACAGTGAGATATCAGACTTTTACTTCATATATACTTGAGTATCACCATAACATCTAAAGCTAGCTGCATTAAAAGCAGACAAAACCATCCGCTAAAAGAAAAAACCCCCAAAAAAGAAAGAAAATAAAAATAGATGATAAAGCATGAACCATCATACATATTCTATTAAACAAATAAAGAGGCACAACACAACATGACAGATTAGGAGAGTAAGGACACAAAGGTCTGAAAGTAAATACTGTCTTTTGCTGTGGATACTTTATTTATCTCTTTTTTATATTCTAAGTGGAGAATCTTTAATATTTTGTAAGTTTTCAAGCTTACAAAATACTTTCAATTTTGTTGCATTCTTTGTGACTCTGAAGTTAATAAAAAAATTGAAATAAGCAGTGAAATCACGTATGTGTTTGTTGTTGTTTTTGCTGCTGCTGTGTGTGTGTGTGTGTGTGAGAGAGAGAGAGAGAGAGAGAGAGAGAGAGAGAGAGAGAGAGAGAGAGAGAGAGAGAGAGAGAGAGAGTAAGTGAGAGAGTGAGAGGGACGGAGAGTGTGAGTGACGGAGAGGGAGAGTGACGGAGAGTGTGTGTGTGTGTGTGTGTGTGTGTGTGTGAGAGAGAGAGAGAGAGAGAGAGAGAGAGAGAGAGAGAGGGAGAAACTTTGGTTTTATACGTTTGCAAGTTTACAAGTTTACAAAATAGTTTCATCTTTGTTGCATTTAAATCTGAATTAAATGGTTAAGTCGCCAAAGATCAAGGGGAGTATCTAGCTGCCTGCTGTTTTCATCATCATATCAAAACAAATATATAAATTCCGTTTACATCATTTGTGGAGCGTCTTAAGACTGAGCAAAACTCGGTGACTTGATAATTTATATAAACATAAGTTCTGCCGTGCTAGTGTAACTCTTTAGGATTTATCGTGGGACATTGACAAGTTAAATCTATAGATGCTAAGGTCAAAGTTACCTCTGAATTGTCCATGCCTATTTAAAGCAGCTGATGTGACCTTTAGGTATGACTGGGTAATATCGCAAACATAGTTCCAATTTGTATATAATTGCTGAACCCCTGACGAATGTATTGAGTAGAAAAACATGAAAAGCGTCAGGAGGCGTTTGATTAATCAAACGCTATACTTAAAAACGTGCAATTTCATACAGCTCCAAATTTCAGCTAATCATTCAAATTATCTGTTGATGCAAGTGACATTGGGACATTTTTTAAAACTGCGTTTTATAATACCATATATTCCTTGTTTTAATCAAATATTCGCAGTTCTGGGCTTTTGTTGTAGACAGGTTTTGAAATCGTGTTAACATTTTTTCGTGGCACCAAGTGGTAGATTGGTCTAAAAAGCTTTTCGTTATAGATCACTGCCATATCACCTCTGTCTGAGTGGGTTCGAGTCGCAGGGAACGCTTGCCATTAGCTTCATGTGGGTCCGTTGTTCTTTTCGGGGTTTCCCGGGTTCTTCCTCTACCATTAGTACAAGCCGCCATGTAAAGTCTATCGTGCTGACAAACGACCTTACACATTTAACCATCAACAACAACTTCTTTTATTCAGCTCATTTGGATTTCAAAGGATATATTCGTATCTCTGGAAATATTTGATCTGCTCAAGTAGAGTTATTGGATAAAGATATTGAATCTAAAGTTTTATTCGGATTTCCATTACCGGAATGTTACATATTGTTTTTCTACGGGAAAATATAGATAAGCATAGTACAGACTTCAGCATATTTCACCGTCTTCCGTCTTGGATTATCCAACAGTAGATGCATTTGAATACATTAGAACAGTTCATTAATATATTTATTGTAAATCAATTATTGGAATATTCTTGGATTTGTTTTTTTTGGGGGGGGGGATTTGATTCTTAAAACTATGTTCTTTTTCCATTTATACAATCGTTTTCCAGAGAAATAATTTATTTGTTAAACTTTACAAGATTGCTGTTTTCAATTTTTTCATGCTACTGTTTATTAGACCCTAAAAACAAAACATTATAGGATGGTGAGGACTGTAATCTTTCCGCCTTCTCAAGCAGAGAAAATGTCAGTAACTACTTTCAGAAGATTAATTTTAGTACTGAGGCAAAGGCGATATGCAGACTGTACATTGATAAAAAGACTGTTTGAATTCAAATGAGAAACAAATTCGATTTACAACCGTTTGTAAGATTTTTTTATATGAACGGGATATTAGATACTTGGAAGTAGTTCTTTAAATCGTTATGGTCAAGTGTTGGTTTCTTCAGCAGAGGCTCTACAATAGCAGTGTTTGAAAAATGATGGGAATTCCCCGGATGAGAGAGAGTTATTAATGACATCAGTTAGTTAAAGCAATATTGGGAACTGAACAGCAAATGCATGATGAAACACAATAAGGTAGATGAATATAGACAACAAGCACATATATCATGTGAGACAGTACAAAAACGGAAGAGAATCTTCAAGCCGGTTAAGCGGTAGCAGCCATCATTCCGGTTATGAATTTACGTTTTAATTTCAAATATAGTTGAATAGGAATAATTATATTTTATTTTTGTTTTAAAGTAATAATAATTAAATTGAGTATTAATTATGTTTAATTTATGCCAAAAAGATTTTTAGACATGTATCATAAATACAAATATAGTTCCTTCCCTTTAACCAAACCCAATCAAACTGTTTATTACAAAACAAATAGTTATAATTCTTATATCAAAGAATTACATCAACTTTCAATACTTTTATTGCATTTAGTATGAAAATACATGCAAAACTAAAGCATATAATATCAGTTGCTATGAATTTAAATTGTGTAATATCTCATTACATGTTACAGTAAATGCTTATCATTGTTAGGGAAATAACTCTTGTGAACAAAAGTCTTACTGTGTTACGGGAAACAACCCAAATATAATAAAGAACAAATGGGATGAATCTTTTAAATACAGAATAATATTAGTTGTTATGTATGTTACATGCGAATCACTATATGGATAAATGGTTTTCATCAGGACTTTTGACACCAATTCCATGTGAAGTGTGACTGCAATTTAAACATTGCCTTCTATTAGAAAACAAACAACAATATTGACCTGTAATGTTGTTTTATAAATAAGCTTTTATGTTATTGCTTTTAAAATTCTCTTGCTCAATATATATGTATATATATATATATATATATATATATATATATATATATATATATATATATGTGTGTGTGTGTGTGTGTGTGTGTGTGTGTGTGTGTGCAAAGAACCATATAAAATGTATTTTATCAAAGTGTTGATAATAATTTTGCTGACATGTGCATGTGTTTCAATAGCTGATTGACAATTAACCCTTTCCCATGCAAGCTGTTATCACTGCCCAATTTCTGCTGGTTATCATGTGTTGATTAAAACATACCAACCTGTGTTTGAAATCTCTGAAAACATGAAATCACCTTATCGATTATATATTTCCAAATGGGTAGAAACAGTGGTTGCCATCGAGTTTATTTTCCTAACTTCTTTAAAACTGACATGTAGCCCATGTTTGTCCATTAGAGTGAGAGTGAATATGTTAGGCCAAGGAAAAGTTTTATTCCAAGCACTAATTTAGGCATCGCACATAGAATTCGACATGAAATGTCAGTTAAACAACTTCTAGCACTCTGATGAAGTTCATTACAATCTTCGTCAATATGCCGTTTAACCAGAAAGTTCTTATCCAAACTCTCAACATGTCTAGATTTTCAGGTAACATGCACTACCTCTTTGGCTACACTTGGAAACGAAAACGATAATGAAAGTTGTTCATGTGATGTACTCTTGTACACAACTACGCTTTTCTGCCTCTGAAATCGGTCATTTTAAATATCAGCACATGTTCTCACCACTCTACAACTAGTCAAGTCTTTGAACTTGCCGCCATGTGTTTGGGTCATGTTCTTCAAATGTTTTCCTGCAGTGACATAGACATCTGGGGGTCTTTCGGGGACTGAATTTACTGATTGTAAATAACATCACAGCTAATATGATCAATTGATCAACACACTGCGCCACTCAACTGGTGCTTGAAGCAGGACTAGCAAGCTATTGAATTTCCCGTCCAGCAAACTTTTGCGTACTAAGGACTGTTGTACAAAAAACATTTACATCCAAATACGCGTGATTAAGCACTTCCGAGACCTCTGCAAAAACGATCCTAAAAGCTGTTTAATTTGGCACGTACCATTAAGAGGTTAGTGTTAGGACTGGTCGGCCATGTGTCAAAATAATATGACTGGGTGGACATCATGCAACATGTCTGTGGCCTGATCCCCCAGTGCTAGACATTGTTATAAACTGCCACACTGCAGACATCCTAGCGATATGACTGAAAAAACGTTAAAGCTACGTTAAAAAATCGAAATCTCAAAGACATACACAGACACACACACAACGACTAGGCGAATTCCATTTTGTTATTGCAGCGGTAACACGACATAATTGTAGCAGAGTAATGATTAAGACCGAATTTTTGGTTTCATTTGCGTATTATTTGTACAGAACAATCAGTATTTCAAAGGTTATTAGATGTCTTTAAAAATGAAGTAAAAACCTGTTTTAATGTAGATCACAAAACACAAACAACCTATTAATTACAGCCCTTCCTGTTTTCGGATGTTAAAATGATGTATCAAGTCTGGCAGCATGAGAATCAAATCGGAGATTTTACAGTACCCAGGCCAGGTGTCTGCGTAATTGGATTATGATGTAAAAGCACAAAGTTAAGAAGTTTTGCCAATGTGAACAAATGATATGTGTAACAAACGTTATATCCCTGTGAAGATACATTCCCAGTGTCCATTGCATGTCAATTGCTGATGTATCTGGAATTCTTTAAACGTGATTGAATCTCACCTCTTTGGTGAAGACATATGGACATACCCATGAATCATTGCATTTGTAAAAACAAAGAATATTCATAACCATATATTGATTGTCATACTCTAGTAAACAATTTGAAGGTCCAAGTCGTTGTGTCGGTGTGATTTCATTTGTAGCTGGCTGGATAATGCAGGTGCATTGACAAAAGTTTGAAATATTTCTGCCTGACTCAGAGTTTCAGTTGCTATAGTTATTTAATGAGTTGTCGTATACATGTACAGAGATATTTGAACTGTTTTATTTTGATGAATTCATTAATCTTTTACCTTCTGGATGAAGGTGTTTCTAAACACTAATAATATAACTTGTAAACATCCGACATACATGTCAGTGGTATGTACTGCATATTTTTATTGCTAACACTATAGTATTTTTATTTTTCTATTTACTTCCTTAAACAGTTTTACATCTGCTATATAATACAGGAATATTGCATCGCTACTGTATTTTTGACCTAACCGAAAGTCGATTGCCTCATATTAAGGCAATTATTTATTGGATATTACAAAACATTAGTCACTGTGTCCTACATATTTTAAACTAGATAATCCAAAGATATATCCACCTAAATTAAGCAGTAGCTTTAATCAAGAGTTAGCACGACATGTCCTTCTTATGAATTTAATATATTCAAATTCTTACACCCAACATGTACATGAATTATCACAACTGACTAAAGAGAATCGATGAGTGTAGTTCCGCACACCTTATAAAGTGTCATGTACAACAAATCCATATCAGTGTGTAAGTTCAGATGTATTTCAAGGTTATAAACTACTCCAACATGCGAAAATGTCACGTTCTACATATTAAGAGGTACATATCTCAAAATACCTAAATGTCATTGTTTACATAAAAATGCATTAAACTAGTTTACCTGAAATACTCAAGAAGATCAATGAGACCAAGCATGACACAGAGTCATGACCGAGATATAATTGGTTTGGAAACCACTACCTTTAAAACAAGTAATATGTAATCAAGATATTGTGGAGCTAACAGGATATTGTGAAGAGAGAGAGAGAGAGAGAGAGAGAGAGAGACAGAGACAGAGACAGAGACAGAGAGAGAGAGAGAGACACAG